>JAJMCV010000090.1:0-296020 GCA_030573195.1 Nothofagozyma chilensis
TTTGGGTTTTTTGCGATTTTTTTTTGATTTTTTTCGGTAGGGATATCACGAGCAGCTTCTGCCACTGATATCCAACTTGTATTTGTTGTATTTACTGATAAATTAGACACCATCATGATTAACCGGATCCCATCCTACCCTAAATAAACGAAATTTTGTGTTAAAAAAAAATTGAATAAATTGGAGGGTTGGCCGAGTGGTCTAAGGCGGTAGACTTAAGATCTACTGGACTGTGTCCGCGCGAGTTCGAACCTCGCATCCTTCATTATTTTTTACTCCCCCTTTATTTATCTCTATTTTATCTCTCTACAACTCTACATTAGTTAACCGATTATTTAATATAAATATTTTTAAAATCCTAGACATAAACAGAATTTACACGTCACATTCGTCATAATGATACAACTTATTGTTGAGTAGGCATAGCGGTTGATGGGCCAGTTTCTTCAACCTCTTCAGTTCTCCATAAGGTGGTAATGGTTTTTGGCTTCGTTAAGAACGTTAAGCCAGCCTTACCGTAGAAGTTCAAATCACCAAGGAAGGAGGCCTTGTTACCAGTGAAGGAGAACATAGGTAATGGCACTGGGATAGGTACATTGATACCCACTTGGCCGGATTCGATGTTTTTGTTGAATCTTTGGGAAGCAGGGCCGGATTTGGTGAATAAGGAAACACCGTTACCGTAAGGGTTATTGTTGACCAATTCGATGGCTTCGTCAAGAGTGTCGACGTTGATGACAGACAACACTGGTGCAAAGATTTCTTCATCATAACACCTCATTCCTGGCTTGACGTTGGTGATAATGGTAGGAGCAATGAAATTACCGCTTTCGTAGCCCTCTGGCTTGAAACCTCTTCCATCTAATAAGACAGTAGCACCTTGTT
Source organism: Nothofagozyma chilensis (assembly GCA_030573195.1). Classification (NCBI taxonomy): domain Eukaryota; kingdom Fungi; phylum Ascomycota; class Pichiomycetes; order Serinales; family Cephaloascaceae; genus Nothofagozyma; species Nothofagozyma chilensis. The sequence continues at coordinate 886 of JAJMCV010000090.1, forward strand.
TGACGGAGTCTGCGATGATTTCTTCGGTCTTCTTTTTAGCCTCTGGGGTGATAAGAGGACCAACATCCGATTTTGGATCGAATCCGGAACCAACCTTGAGGGTTTGGGCGTATTCAGCGATCTCATCGACCCATTCCTTGGACTTACCGACAGTCACCAACACGGAAATGGCCATACATCTTTGACCAGCGGCACCAAAAGCCGAGCCATTGATGGCATTAATGAATTGTTTCTTGTCTGCATCTGGTAAGACCACCAAATGGTTCTTGGCCCCCATGTTGATCTGGGCTCTCTTTCCCAAGGCATTGGCTCTTTCGTGGATGTATTGACCAGCAGTGTTACCACCGACGAAGGTGATGGCCTTGATTCTAGGGTCCTCGATCAACTTGTTGACGGTGGCATGTTTACCATGGACAACGTTGACCACACCTGGAGGACAGCCGGCTTGGGCAGCCAATTCCGCGATGATCAAAGCAGCACCAGGGGTTCTTTCGGAGGGCTTGAGAACAAGAGTGTTACCAGTGACTATAGTCAATGGAAGGGTCCAAAGAGGAATCATGGCCGGGAAATTGAACGGGCAGATGGAGGCAACAACACCCAAAGGCTCTCTGATCATCTTGGTCTCCATGTCTCTTGCGACCTCGATAATGGTGCCAGCCAAGTCAGAAGTGACACCACAAGCAGCCTCGGCCACTTGTAACCCTCTCAACACATCACCCTTGGCGTCAGCAAAGGTCTTACCTTGTTCCAAGACGATGGAGCCGGCGATTCTGTCGTGGTTGAGTTTCAACAACTCGACAAACTTGAAGGCAACTTGTTGTCTTCTCATGATGGAGGTGTTTTTCCATGCTGGGAAAGCGTCATCGGCCGCTTTAATGGCCTCGTTCAATTCAACTTCGGTGGATTGTGGAACCTTGCTGACAACGTAATTGGTGGCAGGGTCATGAACATCGTACCAGGTGGTGGAATCGGACTTTATGAGCTCATTATTGACGAATGAAGGGGTGAGATATGGGTCTGTGGAGGAAGTTGTGTGTTGTTTCGGATATTCTGTAGCAGAGGAGTTGAGCTTCAAGGTGGTGTAGAATCTCAAGTCGGCTCTTCTAAGAAAGAACCTTCTGATATTATTTCTTACGACACTGGTTTGCATTGTCGATGTTACGAATTCCGAATGCAAGCTTCGTGGTCCAGCAATCAATGGCTATTATATAGTTGGGGTAGTGGTGACGGAGCGCCAATACCGAGATTGCACAGGCGGTAAACGAACTCCAAAGCACATCTCTACAATCAGACTCGAGAACCACGGCTTAGAAAACAGAGGGTTTGGACCCGATAGTGTTGCAATTGCGGCTAGACGAAAACGATCCGATTTACTTCTGACGCGGTCTCTTGTTAATTGCAACATCCATCTCATTCTGGCTACGTCTATCCCCAGATTTCGTTTCTCCATCATTCGGATTGGGCCTTTTCCGCCCTAACTGCGATAAGGGTGTCATCGATGTGTGTGGACCGGTGATGGGAAGCCGCAATTTGCAACCATCAGACTGAGTAGAATGATTTGTTGCTTCGCTTGATCTATTGATGTGATTTTCTGTGAATTCTGTAATATCCACGATTTTTAATTCCATTTGGCTTCTTTCGGTGTAGTTTCTCCTCAATCCTATCAATGACAACTGTGGGTTAAGTTCTGCAGCATGTTGTACCCTGATAGTTGTATCCAGTCGCATTTGCTGAACAGTTCTAAATTAGCTTATTCGTGCTCATTAAATGCAAATTTCGCAATATTGATTTTACTTGAACTCCGTGCATGTTCCTTCCCAGTTTAATCCTTAGAATGCCATTCTGTTTCGTTTATTACTTGTTGAAATATGCATTAAATTGATTAAGAATTATTTATTCTCTTTTTATCTGAAATCTCCTATCCTTCTAGATCTGGTGTAATTTCACATGCATCGCCTTAGTTGATCCCTTCTATTATAGAAAACCATCACACCCCGTTGCAGCACAACCTCTCGTATCTCGTTGCAATTCTCGTATCATCATCCCCCGTATCCCACTGCATTTCAAGAGTTATACGATCCCGTTGCCGGACCTTGTTTCAGCGTCCATTTTCAATCTGCTTGTCGGCCAACTGGTCTGCGTCAATCCCAACTAACTTCTGAATAGGTTATATCACATATCGTCTGCAACGCGAGACTTACCGTTTCTGGCTGCATGGAGATCTGCTGTCCCAAAGAGATGTAATCCAAACATCTCCTGACCGAAGATGTAATACACGCTTTCTCTGAACCCCTTTACTCAAAACGTTTCATATTAGCCTACACACTTTCAAAAAATACTTATCTCAATAAATGAGACATGACAGTTTCAAAAAAGAAAGCCCAATGCGGGGGTCGAACCCGCAACCTTGTGATGACTTTATAGTTACTTTAAGAGTCACACGCTCTACCGATTGAGCTAACCAGGCTTGTGTGAACGATCTCAGAATTTTCACTAGAGACCCTCACAAAGTACGTGTGGTTACCCAAATTAAATGTCCGTTTATGGTTAAAATAAAAATAAAAATTAATCATACTATATACTCTCGCTACCTGTTTCTTTTCTCTACATTACTCCCCAATAAACAAAACGATTCTTACATGTCTCTAATCCTGTTAATCTCTTTACCCGTTCCTAAATACCTTTCAAATACATAATATACATAACCGTCTCATATTCAATCTCAATTGTTTGCAATAGCTTCGATTTCTCCAATAAAGTCCTTAAAAGCCTGATCTTGCGCCAAATGTGTGTAGCTTGTTCGCAACTCCTCGCAGAACCCAGTGAGCTGGCATGGAAGATAATGGCCCGCGAATTCCAAAAGATCACTTAGAGGACTTGCTGTTCCAATAAGGTTGATCCTAAGTTCTTGACTGAGACCAGGCTCCTTGAGGGAACTCACCGCGGCCTTGATAGCCTCAGTCAACTTTCCGTTGGTCTGGGAGAAATCCGTGCATGTGAGCAACAAATTTCTTAATAATGCCTGGTAGATCCGGAGCCTCGTAGATTTAAACAAACATGATCTCTTCAAACCAGATTTGACATCGTTCAATCTCTTCAAGAGATCGTAATGGAAGTTCAAATAATATTGATTGTAACTCTCTAGGTTGATGAAACCTGCCATTGAACGTGAAGAATTTTTGGAATTCATTATTTCATGGTCTCGGGCCTCGAAATTGGTCAACTCCTCCAATAACAAAGCAATATCAGTCAATGATTGGAAGAGTAAAGAGCTGCTGAAGTTGGTGTTGGTGTTGCCATCCGAGGAGTTGTTTGAAGGAATATCCCACAAATTTACTATCTCGGACTTTAATCCAAACCCTACACACACAATCTTCTCTTGCAAATAGAGACACCACCAGAGCTTTCTTCTCCACATATTTTCCTTGGCCAGCAATTTGATAGTTTCTATTTGGTCGTTGGATGTCAACAACCAATCCTCTGAATTGTTATTCAAACCCATCAGATTAGCTAACAATAAAGATTCGCTGATATACTCTCTGATTTGGAGGTAGTTGTCCAACTGTTCATTTGGAGACGATACGGAATTGTAGCACACGTGAGAAGTTAATAACAAAAGCGTCTGGAGCTTATGGTAGCCGTTAGAGTTCCAAGAACCGCCAAGCTCCAAATGGGACATATGGAGGGTCTTGTGCACATTATCCAAAAGAACAGACTCGATTTTCTCGAGATCAAACTCCCTGAGAGGCAACGGGTGAAGTATATCAGACTGCTCTCTGTGCACTCTTAACGACAGTATAACTGCCATTGATAATAGCTCTGGCGGGAAATTCTCGTTCAATTTTTCCTTGATGAGCAAATGAACAGGAGAATTCTCCACAATAGGCGAGTTCATCGTTTGGTCGTAGATATCATTCAACACAGTAATCAATTCACATTGGTCTATTGATAAAATTGGGAAAGACGGATTCACCCTCTCTATAAAAAAACCGAGCAATTTCATCACAAGTCTGACGTTCAATAGCTGGAATAATGTTGTGTTTCCTCTATCATTGATCTTGGACCGTCTTCTGACGCTTTCTTCGTCCAATTGCACGGCATATCCAATTTTCTCCAACTTTGTATTTTTCCATTTGGTTATCGTAAACACCTGGTTGGCGGAGCTCACTATATATTTGCTTGTCATGTATTTGTAACTGACCTCGAATATGCTCTTCTCCATACTCGTCAATCTATCGAGATTACTGGATTTTCTATTTAATCCCGAGTTTGCAAAGCCTTGACCATTAGAATTTCCATCGTAATGGACATCACTGGTGTAACTTCTTATGAACTCTAAATCCTTGTCCGATATTATTTTCTCAAACGGCTCCTTCTTCTGGGGAACAGCAACATTCGGATAGATAAGCTCGCTGTTGCCGCCGTTGGCCATGCTGAGAGAGTGGTTTCTGCTTTCAGAATATGAGCCGTTGGAGGGACTATCACTGTTGTCCATTTTTTCCAACTCCATTTCCCCCATAAACGCCCGGTTATGGTCCATTCCATTTCTGCCCATCATGGCCAAGTTATCAAAATTCGGAGCCATCCCAATATTGGGCGTATACACAGAGGACATCTTCATGGGAAGATTGGCAAAATTGTCCAAGTCCTTGGGTCCTGAAACAAGTTCGTTTGTCAAATGGTCTGGCATATTCATATTGCCGAGATTTATTAACTCCGGCTGACCAGTGTAATAATTTAAGTCGTCCTTTCCTTGGGGTCTATTCAAGGGGTCGGTCATATATGATTTTGGCAAGTCGCTTGTGAGCACTATCGAGCCTGTTTGTTGTTCCAACTTGAAGGCCACGATGTGTCTTCGCATCAGAACATCCTGCGGATTAGGGGTTTTTACGAGTTCAACCGAATCCTGTTTCGTATTGCCAGAGGGCTGTTTATTCTCTTTATTGTTGTTTCTCCGCCTGGTGGTGGGATTTCTATTTCTGGCAATGGGGCCATCGTTAAACGTACATTGGCCCTTGTTGAACTGACGACATAATTTACAGGGAAGAGCCCCCTCGATCATACAACAGGACTTTCTCTTACGACAGAAATCACACGGTCTTTGGGTCCGCGACTTGTACGGTCTCGAGGTGACAGGCCCCCCGGTGTCTTTCTTGTGAACCTTAATTTTGGCTTCCTTCATTGCTGCAATGTCGCTCTAACACTGTGGGCTCTGTTACAATTGCAACTTACAAGACCCAAACTACTACTCCGCTGACACAACCCACTGGCTCTCTCCATATATCTCAAAATAACTAAATATCGTTTTATTCTGCCGAAGACAACCGTGTGCGACTAACTGATGGTTGTGCAGATGGGCCACACGTACGATGTAGGGATTGGGTGTGTGTTGTTTGGAAAATATTTTCCACTACAAGATAAGGTGGAGTATCCACGATAGTTATACGTCTCTATCCTGTGGTTGTGTAACATTGCCTCGCACCGACCTCGTAAATCCATCACCCTTCGAGCCAGTATACTAACGATGCATAAAAAGAACAACAAGAGATCATGAGATCCAATCAATTGGGTTTGCAGAGTTACTGCCGCTCCAGCACAACCAGCCAGCGCTTCAGGGGACGTTTGACCTTCGACCCTCCACCGATACTTACATTATCCTCTACAGTACGTTGACAGGCATTAAAGGCGAAGTGGCAGCGATTGGTCCCAGTCGGCCACTGGGCAGCCATTTTGGCGACAAAAAATGTGGATATATAAATTCGTATATTGCGGTTATATGGTGGGTCTTTTTTCGTGCAAGAACATCGTGGTTCTGGCGGGAGCTTCGCCAGAACTCGCGGTTCGATGCACCACCAGAGATTTGGTTTATCTAGACGCACATCTACAAGCCAGTGGGGAGCTAACTCCGACACATCGCGAGAAACAGAAAAACCTTATTTTTCACTACAAAGAGACACAGATCCTGGAGTGCTGATGGAGACCCACATTCTTTCTTTTTGCTTTCCATCACTACAGCCCAGTTGTTTGCGACAGACTCTTGCAACACACCTCCATCACAGGCGAACGCACCACTGTGTGCGCTATTTTGGTATCCGGACATTCTCTACGGTCTCGATTCAAAGACAATATCCACATTTGGGGATATCGGGTAATTTAAGTTATACAAACGGTTTGTAAGCCCCGCTTGGCTGGACAAACACTGCTCATCTCGAGGTTGCAAGTCGTCAAATTACGCATGCAACCCAGAATTCGGTGCTTGTTTCTGCAAACGGTTGTTTTGGTGGTCGGCCAGCGCTGGAATTAGGGGCTTTTAACCAGGAACATAAACACACTTGTCAAACTATGCGGCCAAAGAAGGGCCCATACAACCGAAACACCACACTACACTCTCATCATCGGACCGGTCCGTCGTAGACTCGGGACAACTGGCCCCACGCAATATCTTCGTAACCTCAGGTCTCTGTGTGCTCCTCTCCGGTCCAGGAGCAGTCTCGCTCAGATAGCGGAAGTTCTAACCGGTTAAATAAACTACAACAACCGAACCGATCGCCATTGTTTCAGCCGTGCTCACAACCGGGGAAATATTTTATTACTAATCAGAGATAAAGATGCAGTATGAAATGGTCCAGCTTCACGGGGTGTAGAGTGGATTTGAGGTAATATCAAGCAATTTGAGGATTCTAATACTTCTATAAAGGTAAAATCCACATTTAGACTCTCTATTTTGATGTTCTGTCACAAAAACTCACGAAATGTGCTGAATAACAAGTTATGACACTCTTGGCGTAATTACCAGATGCATAATTGCAATGAAATAATACTGTAGAATGATATTTTGTAGTCTACGAAAAATTCCTATTGTAATTATTTTGATAGAATATAGATAATCGAAGGCAATTTTGCAGTGTGTCTTTTTAACGCACATGACAGGATTTTGTCATTTTAAGGGGTCAATTTAAAACATTTCAAATACGAACCAGTTAAATAATACATATCTGCAAAGGTATAATTTAGCAATTTTCTATTTTTAGCCACTGATAAAATCTAGAATTTACAGTTAACCAAAAACATACTGCCATAAGGGCTTGAGAATTTCCATTTTTTTCTTTCTTTAGAATCTCTCGGGAACGGTTGACCTGGCAAATGTTACTAGGATAATGGGAAGCAGAATGACCGAGGACTACTTTTTCAGGGCTTGAAAAAGTACAGACGTAATTGTTTCCATGCATCATTATCTGGCAATTAACAGCTGTGCATTCATACCCTGTTACAGTTGGAGATGGTGATCAATCATTTATTTCGAAAATGATTCTAGAACAACTAATTCTCAATGGCGCTAAAATTACCCACTAATTATGGTACAATGCTGCACCAAATTCCAAATTCCAAGTCACCTAATATCTCTAGGAAAATGTCAATCAGTCTCAGTCCCTAAAGAATACACACCATGAATTGCCTTCTTTACAGGCAATGTGCCAGTACGCAAATGTGCTGTAAGAGATCTCGGAGAACCTCCAGAAATTGCAGGCTCCAAGCTGGAAACATAGTCTCGAAGTTGGCTGGTCGTATTTTTGGGTGATACGGCAAAGCTGGATGCCCACTTTTGAACTATGTTCCAAACAACGAAAGGCGTGACAACCTGCAATTGGTAAGGCATTTCCATGCATCTTCAATTAATACAAGGCAGTGCGATAATTGGCTTGATGAGCATCAAGGATGATAGGGGCGACTAGCACAGCTGCAATCACAACCAAGTGGCATTGTGTACAAGTTTCCAATAGTAGGCTTCCATGGCATCAAGCAATGTATAAGTGGGCACCTGCTATGCTTATATGTACAACAGAAGCATATAATACTTTAGATATCAATGCACAGTGCCGCTTGGGTCTGAATATTCCACCAAAAATGTTTCCTTTGACTTCCCAATCGAGTAATTTGGTCTCCGAAATGTGTTACTTGGATGTAATCTGAAAAATAAGAGGCGTGGTTCACTTTAGATCCATGTACACCCAACCTTGGGAGCGGGAATATCCCCACCATGTATTTCTGTTGAATTAGATATTTCTTGGAGCTATAGCAACAGTTTTTTCTTTTTGAAACCTAGGTTGAGATGAAAAACTTAAAAAAACATATGGGAGCAAATATAAATGGAAAACACTCAAAAGTAGTAGTAAATTATAACTGCAAATTCATGTGAGCTCTGAGAAATAAATATGACAAGATGATATCATCTCATTGCCATTGTAGATCATTTGCAGCCAGCTTCATTGGGTACATGGCAGCTGCATGCTGTGCGTTGAATTTGGAAAGTGTGTGTATGCGATAGTGCAACCATCGCACAAATAATACTTCAATCCAGCTTATTTGGCTCTCAAAATTTCCTAAAATGACAATTACGACATAATATGAAAGGGGAAAAGCGATACACCGCCGTCTTACATACGCCCTACCTGCAAATCAAACAATGCCGAATATATAAAAACTTTAGCTTCCCCTCGCTATCAATCAAATCAAGTTCGTAATTATAGGCTTAACTGGATTAATTGGTGAAATATGATATCTTCCATTTTTTCTGTTGTCCTAATACTTAATTTGGCCACGAGTGGGTGGGCTGCGACACTCGAAAATGTTTTTACGAGCTTAGCTATCGCAACACCTGGATCATCCAGACCACAAGATTTAAGAGATGCTACTTTAGACTGGACCATTGATTCCACTGCCCAAGTTGGAGATACTTTTTCGTTGCAATTGAACAATGTTTTCAGAACAGAGTTCTCCACCAGCACCTTGGATTTGGTATTTAATGGCGAGACATATGGTACATGTGTCGGCGATGACGGTTCTTATCTTGTTGATTATAGCACCCTTGAATGTACCATTACTCAAGCTGTTCCAACAGGAGCTACTATTAATGGATCATTTACTTTCTCTTTCGTTTTCGGAGCTGGTGGCTCATCATCCGATGCTGACCTAGAAGATGCTAGTGCTATCAGCACTGCTGGCGATTATACTGTACAATGGGGTGATTTAACAGCCCAAACTACGTTCCAAGGGGGCCCATACTTTACTGATAAATCTGTCGACTCATTACTTTATTACGTTAGAACAACCCCTCAGCAGACTGAACAAATTCATCTTCTATCTGGTGTCTGTCAAGACGGCATAACTTCAGGACAGATTGTTATCCAATCCAATGTCACCATTGATTGCGATTCATTCTCCGTCCTTATGACTAACGATCTTAATGACTTTTATTTAGAAGAATCCTCTCAATCTGTTGCTGGTGCATCTATTACTTGTGAAGCTAACAACAATGTGCTTGTTGCTTCATTTTCCAATATACCTGCTGGCTATAGAGTATTAGTCGAAGGATTCCAGCCATACACAGGGAGTGATTTCGTTTTTTCTCATACATATCAAGAATTACTCACCTGTCTGGATGGTACTACAGTCCAAGATGGTATAACAAAAATTATTGAAATCGTCGATGGGGATAGTTCTACAGGTGGTGGCTCAGAAATTATAGTTACCATAAGTACTCACTGGACTGGATCCGTAACTTCTACAACAACCATCCCTCCAGGACCAAATAATCCTACGGGAACTGTTATTATAGAAATTCCTTTAACTACCACCACTACTACTCAATACTGGACCGGTTCTACTACAAGTATCACTACTGAACCAATTAGTTCAGGCGCAACAATTGAAACAGTGATTATCAACGTTCCAATAACAACAACCACTACCACCCAGTATTGGACGGGTTCAACAACAAGTATTACTACTGAGCCAATTAGTTCTGGTGGTACTATTGAAACTGTGATTATCAATGTTCCTATCACCACAACTACCACTACACAATACTGGACTGGTTCTACCACCAGTATTACCACCGAACCAATTAGCTCCGGCGGTACTGTTGAAACTATTATCGTTAATGTTCCAATTACTACCACTACTACTACTCAATACTGGACTGGTTCTACCACCAGTATTACCACCGAACCAATTAGCTCCGGCGGTACTGTTGAAACTATTATCGTTAATGTTCCAATTACTACCACTACCACTACTCAATACTGGACTGGTTCTACCACCAGTATTACCACCGAACCAATTAGCTCCGGCGGTACTGTTGAAACTATTATCGTTAATGTTCCAATTACTACCACTACTACTACTCAATACTGGACTGGTTCTACCACCAGTATTACCACCGAACCAATTAGCTCTGGTGGTACTGTTGAAACTGTGATTATCAATGTTCCAGGGACCTCTTCCGCCGATATCACTACCACAACTACCACTCAATTCTGGACTGGTTCCACTACCAGAATTACTACTGAGCCAATTAGTTCCGGTGCTACCATTGAAACTGTCATTGTCAATGTTCCAATTACTACTACCACAACTACACAATTCTGGACTGGTTCTACTACCAGCATTACTACTGAACCAATTAGTTCTGGTGCTACTATTGAAACTGTCATCGTTAATGTTCCAATCACCACCACCACCACCACTCAATTTTGGACTGGTTCTACCACCAGTATCACCACTGAACCAATCAGTTCTGGTGCTACTATTGAAACTGTCATCGTTAATGTTCCAATTACTACTACCACAACTACTCAATTCTGGACTGGTTCTACCACCAGTATTACTACTGAGCCAATCAGTTCTGGTGCCACTGTCGAAACTGTCGTCATCAATGTTCCAGGAACACCAGGTACCGGAGTGACCACCACCACCACCACCACCACTCAATTCTGGACTGGTTCTACCACCAGTATTACTACTGAACCAATTAGTTCTGGTGCTACTATTGAAACTGTCATCGTTAATGTTCCAATCACCACCACCACCACCAGTCAATTTTGGACTGGTTCTACCACCAGTATCACCACTGAACCAATCAGTTCTGGTGCTACTATTGAAACTGTCATCGTTAATGTTCCAATTACTACTACCACCACCACTCAATTTTGGACCGGTTCTACTACCAGTATTACTACTGAACCAATTAGCTCTGGTGCTACTGTTGAAACTGTTGTCATAAATGTTCCAGGAACCCCAGCTACTGGAGTGAGCACCACCACTACCACACAATATTGGACTGGTTCTACTACCAGTATTGCCACTGAACCAATTAGTTCTGGTGCTACCATTGAAACTGTTATAATTAATATTCCAATCACAACCACCACTACTACTAAATTCTGGACTGGCTCGACTACCAGCATTACTACTGAGCCAATTAGTTCCGGTGCTACCATTGAAACTATCATCGTTAATGTTCCAATCACCACCACCACCACCACTCAATACTGGACTGGTTCTACCACTAGTACTACTACTGAACCAATTAGCTCTGGCGCTACTATTGAAACTGTTATAGTTAATGTGCCAGGAACACCAGGTACTGCTGTTACTACTACTACAACTACTGAATACTGGACTGGTTCGTTTACTACTTCAATTACTCAACCAATTGTGCCAGGCGGTTCCATTGAAACTGTCATCGTTGAGGTGCCTTCCACCAAAACTCCATCCATTGTTACCACTACAGTAACTGAATATTGGACTGGCTCCACCACTGCCGTTATCACAGTACCAACCACCTCTGGAGGATCAGTCATTACTGTCATTGTTGAGGTTCCATCAACTGGAAAATCCGTTACATCTGTAACTTCCGTTCCAACTATCGAAACGAAGACCGTTGGTATCGCATCCGTTCATTCGTCTGCAACTGCATCAGTTAGTGTGTTTGCTGGCTCTGGTTCCAAAATAGTTGCATCAAGTCTCTGGTCTATTTTGATGTCGATTGTGTACTTTTTGTTTTGATTCAGCTACAGATTAATAATTTTTCTTTAGTTTTTAGATAGCTTTATTTTTCAATAATTCATTGTGTGTTTTTATTCGTTGTATTCCGGCTTACTTCTCAATCAGCACTATGACCTATAGGAGGGCGCACCCCAGAGATAAGGTTCTTCTACAAGACTACGGTTGCTGAGGTTCCTGGAACCGTACGCGAAAATGGCTGAAATCGGTTAAGGCGATGGAGATGGAGAGGCGTCGCGTTGAATTAAACACTCGCAGAATCCACCGCAAAAATCGTCGAAAACATCTACACTACGACATTACACCGAGACAGTCATTGCTAATCATTGCAGACAAACGACCGACTCCTATATTCTGACTCAAGACGAAACTTTATCTATCCCTTGAATGCCAAGCGCTCCCCATGATGAAAATTTTGGCCGTTTTCGCAGTCGCCTGAACAACTAGAGAGTCATCCCCGTCCAAACGGCTTCTGACCTGTCAAACACGCTTAAACCGAGCGGTTTAAACTATGGCATTTTGCTGTATGATTATCACCGACCAATAGAAACACGCTACTGCACCATGCGCCCTGTCTGAATCGGTACACAGGGCTCTGAGGTAGTCATCTGCTGCACAATAAGAAAAAGGCATCGGTGGCCCAGATAATTGGCTGGATTTCTTGGTATAGATAGCTGCTTATCTCTCGTGGGACTTCGATTCTATTTGCTGTATCACGAGAGAGCTGTGCATTATTACCAGAACAAATTTTTGCTATGCAGCAAGCGCTATATATTAATGTTGAATCCTGTAAACCGTAGTACAGTAGAAGAAGCAAACACATTATCCAGAACAAAAGATCCCCAACAAGAGCAGAAAGTGAAAGTGGATTGTCTTATATATTCTCTAAATTGTCTGCATCAAAAAGAAGAGTCCCACAATTCCTTCATCACACTAAATGAGTCCGCTCTCGACAATACAATATGCGTCCTCTCAGCTTATGAAGAGGGCCATCTTCACAGAAAACACACAATACGACCCAAGTGTAATGCTATTGCTAACAGTGGGCTCCGCCATGATCTTCATCATGGTGCCGGGCTTGGCCTTCTTGTATTCGGGGCTAGCCAGGAGAAAGAGTGCCTTGGGTAATGTCTGGGTAGTGATGATGTGTTCCATGGTGGGCATATTCCAATGGTATTTCTGGGGCTACTCGTTGGCGTTCTCGGGCACTGCTTCAAACAAATTCATAGGGAACTTGAGAAACTTCGGCTACATGCACATGATTGAGAAGTCCTCTCCAGATGCCGCTTATCCAGAGATTGCCTATTCCATTTTCCAAATGCAATTCATGTTAGTCACAGTTGCCATTCTCGCGGGTGCCTGTGTCGCAGAAAGAGGCCGTTTGTTGCCAGCCATGGTGTTCTGTTTCCTATGGGCCACCGTTGTCTACTGTCCAATTGTCTATTGGGTGTGGAACTCCAATGGTTGGGCCTTCAACTTCAAGTCAGGGGTGTTGGATTATGCTGGTGGGGGACCTGTCGAAATTGCTTCTGGTTTTTCTGCTATTGCGTACTCTTATCAATTGGGTAAAAGAAGAGATAGCTCTCTTATCAATTACAGACCACACAATGTTTCTACCATTTATCTCGGTGTTGCTCTTCTTTATGTGGGATGGTTGTTCTTCAACGGATTTTCATGTCTTACCGTGTCTGTGAAGATTCCATATTCCATGATGAACACCCATCTTTCGGCAGCTTTTGGCGCCTTGACATGGACATTGTTGGATTATAGAATCGAGAAGAAATGGTCCATGGTTGCTGTTTGTTCTGGTTGTATTTCAGGTTTGGTGGCTGCCACTCCGGCTTCTGGGTGTATTCCGTTATGGGCCAGTGTTATATTGGGAATTACATCGGGAATAATCTGTAATTATTCCACAAAAATCAAGTATATAATTGGTGTTGATGATTCCTTGGACGTTTTAGCTGAGCACGGTATTGCCGGGGTTATTGGCTTAGTTTTCAATGGCTTGTTCGGTGACTCCACCGTCATCGGTTATGATGGTGTCACCGAGCACGAAGGTGGTTGGTTAAATCATAATTACAAGCAATTATACATCCAAATTGCATACATTTTGGCATGTTGCTCCTACTCAGTTGTTGTTAGTTGGGTTCTTAGTTTTATCATCGATAAAATTCCAGGTTTACATTTGAGAGTGGAGCTCGATGGTGAGGAAAGAGGTATCGACGAAGATCAAATTGGAGAGTTTGCTTATGATTATGTTGAAGTTAGAAGAGACTTTTTGGATTGGGCTCCGACTGCGGTGAACAATACGTCTGCTCCATCAGTCGTTGATGAAGCAGAAGTTCTTATTGCCGCTTCCCGTGCTGATAGCTCGTCACAAGAAGAATCTAATGAGAAGAGAGAAACAAAGTAAATGTTTTCAATAAAATGGCCAGTTAATGGGGCGTTTCGTTCATGAGTGTTTTAGATATACGTTTTTAGGTTGGTTTAATGACATGTGATAGAGTCAAACAAGTTGTAACTTAATTATATATACAGACGACTATTTACAGGAAGGGAGAAATCCAAAGGATCAACTAGTGGTGACCGTTTCGTTCTTCTCAAAGAATCTTTCGTAGAAATGGAATGTCTCGAAGCAAACCTCAACCATAATCAAATAGATGATGATCCATTCCAATCTAGTCCCCTTCTTTTCGTTCAATACCGCCAATAAAGCTCTCTGTTCTTCAGTCGCATAGTCCAACTTTCTGTTCAAGATAGATATTCTAGGGTGTATGTCCAATTGTTTTGAAATCGCATCATATATCTTCTCCAAGTTTGGCTCAGACCAATATAAATCAGGGGTCTCGATCAACTCAGAATAAAGATTCAACTTCCCTCTCAACAAGAAGAGTCTCCCGGTGAGTTTCAATACCTCCGATTCGGTGGTGTTCAACTTCTTACCAAGCGACAAATTCACGGAATTCTCTCTTGTCAACTCTATATGGGCCTCAAGTGCAGTTTCTAATACGGCCAATCTCGTTGATCTGGACAATCCTGCTGCAAAGGCGGCCTTATCCAATAGCTTCTTCTCTTCAGATGGTCCGGTGATAACCATCACCTCGCCATCCATAAAAGAAGTTAGCTCTGAATTGGCCCCCAAATCCGCTGGATACTCTACATAGTCCATCTCCTCGCTCTCCACACCATACGAGTTCTGCTCAGCGTCCTTGAAGATGGGAACAACCTCTTTCTCTACGGTTTGTTCGTCCAAGCCCCAAGTCACAATCGTACCATTCGACAACACCATCACATCAAACACGTCTAATTTCAGACTGACACCAACCAATGGGATTTTGGCGTGAAGAACCTCATCCGGTATCAAAAGATCCGAATCGCAGTACTTTTCAGCTGCAACTCGAGCTTTTGCAAGATCGAACTGCTCACAGGTGGTGAATATCGTCACAGGGAGCAAGGAGTCGTTTTCGGGAACTTTTTTCTTGTTGGACTTCTTTAACGTAGGTGTTCTTCTTAAGAATTGGTTCGAGGAATTGACCTTGGAACTGGCTGCAACCGATTGGTGGAGATGTCTATATTTAATAGGATTAAACCCTGAAATCAACAGGAAGGTACATGGCGAACTGCCCACCAATCTGGAAATCGGTAGTTTCAGCGAAAACATGTTGTTTTTTTCGAGATATTTCTTGTTCAAAAGAATTGATAAGGTTTATGCTAAATCTGGCAACCCATCTGTATAAGGACTGCGAGTCGTGCTGAACACACATGTATTTTCGGGTGCGATAATCTTCTGGTTTTTGGTGTAAGGATGTAGAAATAGAGAAATGAGAGGTCGATTATGACAAGAAAGAAGCCATGAAATGGAAAATGGAAATTGCAATTGGATTATCTACCTAGCATCAGAGTCATATTTTTACCGAAAAATGGCAAATTATTGCTATACTTCTGGAGTCTCTCTGGCGCATAATACCCTGATACGGCAGAGATAAGCCTCAGAATCCCACCGCAATTGCAGCGACTAACTATGATGTCAGAGCCATTCTGAGAAACATTCGAGTGTTCACTCACAGTTCCATTATTTGTCAGTTTCCCAAATCAGCCGACCTATTTATAGTAGAGGCGTGTTTTCCTTCATGCGGGATGTCTGTTGCAAAAGGTATCGGGGCTGAAGGAGACGTAATGAGGTAACAGAAGAGATGTGGGAAACAGAAAAGAGGAGCCGATATCCAAAAATATCGCTCTGAAGTTATAAAGTTGAGAAGGGACCCACAACAAGACCCTGTTGTTCGGACAACATCTGCATGAAACAGATCTGGGACCCAATCGTGTCTGCTTTGCCTTGGTTTCGCTGAGCATGAGAATGTAAGGAACGCGAATGGCTCGAGTAATCTAAAAATACTCCTGTTATTCTTGAAAATCCGACTAAACATTACGTGTGTTGCAGTCGATGGCGAACTAAGGTTTCGTCCGACATTAGACCCACAACAGCACAGAAACCAGAACAACCCGCCAGAAATTAAAAAAATAATAATAACCATCTCTCTCTTCTGATTCTAAACGCCCCAATTTCCTCGTATATTCCAAACGCCATCCCAAACACACTTACCCGGCCGTCCATTTCCATGTAATTGGCTTTATTTACACTTGGCCGTTTCTGGCGGGGGCAGCCAAAATTTTGGTGTCATATAAAACTCGCCAACGCCCACCTGCTGATTATTAGCATAAGCCATCAGATCGAGAAGTTTTGCAGAGAACAAACATGTGGTAAGTAGATCGTGGACAGATGGTCACACATATATTAACGGAGCAGTGGCATTTTCGGGTACATCAATTATCTCGTGGAGAAGTCCAGGGGTGAAATTGTAGACAATCTTATTGAGGGTCTTTCCAGATTGGAATACAGAGGTTATGACTCCGCGGGGATGTCTATTGATGCTGATCAACCGGGTCAAACCTTCATCTTCAAACAAACCGGTAAGGTCAAGGCCTTGAAGGCCGAGATCGAGACTCAGAATCCGGATCGTAGCGTCACCTTCATGAATCATGTTGGTATCGCCCACACCAGATGGGCCACCCATGGACCCCCAAAGCAGATTAATTGTCATCCGCAACGTTCCGACAAAAACAACGAATTTGCCGTTGTTCACAACGGGATCATCACCAATTATGTCGCCTTGAAGACCTTGTTGCAAGGTAAGGGCTTTGTTTTCGAGTCCGACACCGATACTGAATGTATTGCCAAGTTGTTCAAACACATCTACGACACCAACTTGAAAAACGGCCACGAATTGGACCTTAACGAGTTGACCAAACAGGTTTTGTTCGAATTGGAGGGCTCTTACGGGTTATTGGTCAAATCGACCCATTATCCAGACGAAGTCTGTGCCACCAGAAAGGGTTCCCCCTTGTTGATTGGTGTCAAGACCGACAGAAAGTTGAAGGCGGATGTGGTTGATATCGAGTTCCCTGAAATCAACGAAGATTCCCAAAACGTGGCCAATAACTCCAAGGACTTGGGCTTTTTGTCTGTTCCACAATCGGATTCTAGTTTAAGAACCTCCCAATCGAGAGCCTTCCTCTCGGAGGACGGTGTCCCAACCCCGGTCGAGTTCTTCTTATCCTCTGACCCATCCTCTGTCATCCAACACACCAAAAAGGTGTTGTTCTTGGAAGATGACGATATTGCACACATCTACGACGGTGAATTGCACATCCATAGAGCCAAGAAGGAGAGCGGTGCTTCTGCCACCAGATCCATCCAGACCTTGGAGATGGAATTGGCCGAAATCATGAAGGGTAGTTACAAGCATTTCATGCAAAAGGAAATCTTTGAGCAACCAGACTCCACATTCAACACCATGAGAGGTAGAATAGACTTTGAAAACTCCACCGTAAACTTGGGTGGTCTCAAATCCTTCTTATCCACCATCAGAAGATGTAGAAGAATCATAATGATTGCCTGTGGTACCTCTTACCATTCGTGTCTTGCCACCAGATCCATCTTCGAGGAATTGACAGAAATCCCAGTCTCTGTTGAATTGGCTTCTGACTTCTTGGACAGAAGATCCCCAGTCTTCAGAGATGACACCTGTGTGTTTGTCTCGCAATCTGGTGAAACTGCCGATTCCATGTTGGCCTTGCAATACTGTCTCGAAAGAGGTGCTTTGACCGTCGGTATCGTCAACTCTGTTGGTTCCTCCATCTCCAGAGCCACCCATTGTGGTGTCCATATCAACGCTGGTCCAGAAATCGGTGTCGCTTCCACCAAGGCTTACACCTCTCAATACATTGCCTTAGTGATGTTTGCCTTGTCTTTATCCAACGACAGTATTTCAAGAACCGACCGTCACAAGGAGATCATCAGTGGCTTGGAAAAGATCCCAGAACAAATCAGAACCGTGTTGAAGTTAGAGCCAAAGATCAAGGAATTATGTGACAAATACTTAAATGACCAAAAGTCTTTGTTATTACTAGGAAGAGGCTATCAATTTGCCACTGCCTTGGAAGGTGCCTTGAAGATCAAGGAAATCTCCTACATGCATTCAGAGGGTGTTTTGGCTGGTGAATTAAAACACGGTGTTTTGGCCTTGGTTGATGACCAATTGCCAATCATCGCCTTCGCCACCAAGGACTCCTTGTTCCCCAAGGTTATGTCCGCCATTGCCCAAGTCACAGCCAGAGATGGTAGACCAATTGTCATCTGTAACGAAGGAGATGACGTGGCCGGCGACAAGGCCTTGGCCAACTTACACGTCCCATTGACGGTGGATTGTTTGCAAGGGTTGTTGAACGTGATCCCATTACAATTGATGAGTTATTGGTTGGCCGTTCACAGAGGAATTGACGTGGATTTCCCTCGTAACCTCGCCAAGTCTGTCACCGTCGAGTAGGGGTTCCGTATACAAGTTGCATGAAATGAGATGATATCTTTTAATTTATTTTTGTTCTATTTTTGGCTATTTATTTTTCTTCGAGTTACAATTTAATGTTAGCGTTTCTTATTAGAGTTAGTTAATCTACCGTTGCATATGTTAGCTGTCATTTCTGTAATAATCATTATATATAAACACCTAATAACAAAAACCTATCCGACCCTATAAAAACCATTCTCCCTCATTTGGACACGAAATACTCAGACGATCTCATATAAGCAGCAGATGCATCGAGGGTCCACTCGCCAATACCCAAATATCTCTCGGTGTACTTTCTGGCCTCGTCGTTCGAGATCAATTCTGTCTTGGGACTGGCCGCGGGTTAATATCGCGCTATATCTGCAAAAACTCGTACTCACCTCAAACCTGTGGTTCTCTTGACTCCAGCAAGAAAGGAGCTCACCAACACCAAATCAACACCTACGTGAATTGCTTTTCCAATCTGGCGGTTAATAGGCCCATATAATCACAGAGTATCCCAACACAAACGTACCATAATATCTCAAAATCTGTCTCTTATCTCGATCTTATCCCGTATAACCATCTCGTATTGCGCTTGATCTGATAAAGTTGATGTCATTCGGTGGCCATCTCGGATTGGGAAATGCACGTCGTCATGTGATTTTCGTTCCCCTACCAACACCCATATTTTGCTGCCCCAATTAAAACGAGCCCCCCCCTTATTATCATCAACTCCTCTATGTCACCGTCAAGAAGAATCCACCATTCTTCCTCTTTCTGGCTAACAACTCTATCTGCTCGGTGTTCGGTTGCTGTCAAGCCTGTAGTTTGCTTCTTTAATTTATTCATGGTCTTTTAAAACGGATACGCTGCGAAATGCGATGAAATTGCTTGTGTTTGGATGGGTGCCGCCAACGTGCCGAAATTATCAGAAATGTTTAATTTGAAAAAATCACCCACTTCTACGGTCCCCGCAAGACTATCCCAAGACCAACGAAACAAGTATGATCGCGCAAATAGGTCCATTTCTTGTCTTCATCGCTGCTGTTGGGGCATCATAATGGTCCAATCCATGTCCGGGTAATCTCATTTTTCTAGCCCCAAGAAAAAAACGACTTAGACCTTTAACACTCCAAACACCACCCCGTAATCTACTACGAGAAGCTCTTTTCAAGGTGTTAGGTTTGATTGCGTTTATTGTGGTGTGATCACGAGACCCCTGTTTAATTGCCTATTGCTTTCGAAGTCGTACATACACGGTTTTTTTTTCGGTTATGGCTGAAGAACGTCTGAATAAGTACCTCTCACAGGCCAACGATAAGGACTCATCCATGGATTCAGCACCTATCACTAGACCCACGGGTCCGCGTTCATCTAGACCAAATGTCGGAAATGACCGAGATCAATCCAATTTCGATCGAAAGCCTTATCCGTCTTCAACGTCACAACAACAGAGACCGAAGAATAAATATAAGAACAGGTATTCTGAGCGCGATTCGTATGTCTCGTCCTTCTCTGAACGTGATAGTTACAGACCGCAAAAGGATTCGAGACAAAGACCTCAATTCGACAAGCAAAACGATCCAAAGAGAAAAAGAGAGGACGATCGGTCATCTTCCCAAGAGGGTGTAAGAAAGAATGCAAAATATGATTCTAATAAGGGTATCAGAGATAACAATCGTCAAAGAGATAATAATACTAATAATAATAATCACAATAATAGCAACAACCGCCAATATAACAACCATCCTAGAGACAATAATCGTCCAAGAGATAACAATCGTCCCAAAGATAATAACGGTAATGATCGAGCAAGAGACTCATACACCCCCGAAAGAGCCAATGACCAACGTAGACCGTTTGATGTAAATAGCATACCCAAGGGCCCAAAAGTCCCCACTGGTCCAAAAAGAATGGACCCATCGTCCAATCCACCACCGCCACCGCGCAATGATTCAAGATTCAGCATGAAATTGCCAAGGAAGGATAAAACAGCCAAGCCTAGAATTTCCTTTATTCACAGTATCAGAAACAGTTCGATCTACGAACGTGTTCAACAGGTTGGAGAGGGTACTTACGGGAAGGTTTACAAGGCTAAGAATGTTCTTAGCAATGAATATGTAGCCTTGAAAAGATTAAGATTGGAGAGCGAAAGAGAGGGATTTCCAATCACAGCAATGAGAGAAATCCGCTTGTTACAATCTTTCAACCATCCTAATGTGGTTGGTCTATTGGAGATGATGATTGAGCAAAACCACGTTTATATGATCTTTGATTACTTGGATCACGATTTGACTGGGTTACTTTTGCATCCCAAATTAGTGCTAGAAGAATGTCATAAAAAATACCTTTTCAAACAACTCGTCGACGGGATGAAGTATTTGCACGCCAAGAGGGTTATCCATAGAGATATAAAAGGGTCAAACCTTTTGGTTGACAACGTGGGAAACTTGAAGATTGCTGACTTTGGATTGGCTCGTACCATGAAGGTTGTGAAGTACAACGAATCTCCTGATTACACTAATAGAGTCATTACTTTGTGGTATAGACCACCGGAATTACTCTTGGGCTCTACTGATTATGGTAGAGAAGTGGACAATTGGGGAATCGGGTGTTTGTTGCTCGAGTTGTATACTAAGGTGGCTGCATTCCAAGGTATCGATGAAATAAGCCAATTGCAAAAGATATTCGAGGTAATGGGCACCCCTACTCGTGAGAACTGGGAGGGGGTCGACACCTTGCCTTGGTACGAGTTAGTGAAGCCACGTTATAATAAACCAAGCGTTTTCAGGGAACGATACGCTCCCTTGATGACCGAGGCTTGTTTCGACTTGGCTGAGCAATTACTTTCTATGGACCCACATAAAAGAATAACTTGCAGGATTGCTGCAAAACATGCTTATTTCACAGAAGATCCTCAACCGGAGCCTCTTAATTTCTTAAAGGACCTTGAAGGTGAGTGGCATGAGTTTGAGTCAAAGAAAAGAAGAAGACAAGAGAGAGAAGACAGAAAGCAAGGAGAGAAGCGAAGAATGAAAGAAAAGGATAGCAGACAACCAACAGAAGCACCTTCTACGGTTCATTCGCAAACAGACTTGCCTTCGCTTTTGGCTTTGGAATCTTCGGTGAATCCTGAAGTTGATTCAGATAGGCTTAACGAGGATATACTGAGAGATAGGTCGGAAGAACTTGAAAACAACGGAATCTAAGACCCATATTATCTTCCTTCCTTTTAAATGCATGATTAACGAGTATATTATTGTAGATTGTCCAGTTTATTGGCTTATCTAGACCTTTGTGCGAGTGTCAGACTATGCCATGGCTTTGTGGTTAGCAAGAGATATCTTTGAAAGATAACAACTAATGGTGGGAGCAAGCCAGAAATGATTCACATATCTTCAAATTAGAGATGGGCGTACAGGGCCTTCTATTGCTATTGACCGCTGCTATCATTATTCCTTGTTTTGAAGCTAAATTTGAATTACCAGAGGACAATGACGTTAGTTATTTGTTCACCAATTCTTATTACAAAGGGTTTGTAAGTATCTCCAAAGACAAGTGTGTTTATATCTGATACTAATAATAATGAACCCTGAATTCAACCAATGTATGTTTGAAGTTGAGAAAAACATATCCATCTATCATGTGTGCAATGGGTTTAAATCTGATCAAAGTTGTGAATGTTCATTCTTGATGGAAGTAAGCAAACAATGCCTGGTATATGCTGGTGTAAGTTATGATGTTTGACAAATTTCAGACAAATTATTAACGAATAGCCATACCGATGGTTTTTGGACGATTCAATCGCTATGGTGTGCTCTTCCTTGTGGAAACTCGAAGAAGATAGAAAAAATGCAAGTCAAATGGATTCTGAGAAGAAGATAGAGCTTTCAAAGCGAGAGGATGAAGTCAATAAGGAATTGCAACCGTTAAAAGGGAACAAATACTCTCCCCAAATGCTAAAAACAATGGAATTTGAACAGCTTTATAGCAGGTCAACCCCCAAAGCCATGACCGTAGATTGTGAGCTTTTTGAGGCATTCAAGAAAATAAACTCTAATACGGAATCATACATGATGGAGGTATTTACGACAATGGTTTCAGCAGAAGACCTGAAAAACAGGGAAGTGGAATTGATTTCTGTGAATCCAATCGGTGGAGATGGTAACTTCAAGAGATCATCAAATGATGATATCATCGACGATATCATAGAAGACGATGAATACAATGATGGTCGGGATAAACATGATGAAGAATGTTTCGATGATGTGGAAGATGATGTGACCAGAAGGAAATATCTTACGAAAACAGTAACCAAAACCAAACCTGTGACCACTACAAAAGTGAGACACAAGACTCGAGTAGTGGCCATTCCAACAACAGTCTTCAAAGGCACGAGGATAATGACAAAGTTGAAAGAAGTTACGGATTATATTGAGAACACTGAAACAAAGACCATTGGTATTTGGAAAGGGACAAAAACGTTACATGTATACACACCTGTGACGGTCACCAATGTTATTCATTTTATCGAGACTACTACAGAGATATACCGCACAACAGACACCAAATTAAGACATTTGACCACCACAACCGAGTATGAACCACGAACCAAAGTCAAGTGGAAAACCACATCTTTGGCGTGTGAAGAAGTGTTACGAGGTGCTACGACAGTAACTAGGACCGAAACAAGTTATCCTGCTCTGCAAACAATCATACAGCCGATCCCAATAGAGAAGGAATGGGAAAGAGAAACCAGGCCGTCGGGAATGCCAGATAATGTAGGGGGCGTGATGAATGGGCAGCCAATGGCCAGTTCCAACAAGAGTGAAGGTGCATTTAGTAGGGCACAGATCCAACCCCTATCCGAGCGTTTCAGTTCGGGCAGCTGCAACAGGGTTCATCTCGAAAGAATCCCCATTCTTCTCGCTTTAATCATCACCATAAGCTCTGTGTATTATACGTTTATGGCAGATGATGGGAAGGAAGAGTTGTCTGCCGTTCGCGAGAACGAAGCTGATCAAGAGAATAGTTGTGTTTACGAGGACAGTTATTGCATAATAGGCTCAGAAGAGAGCGATTGCGAGCCAAGTCTCCATAAACGATTACCTCATTGAAAGTTTAAATCAAGCTGGGGGGAGCATGGTCACGGATGCATATATACAAGAAAGTTTATATTTGATAACAGACAACAGCACTTTGATGGCTCGCGAGCCATGGTAGTCCACTCCTGAGCGCGTACATGACAACACCTACAGAGTGGTAATACCTAGTAGTTGTTGTAGCCCCTCCAACCCCAACAGACCCAGCGTAGCCATCAGCACGGACTAAACGAAACCGGCGAAATCTGCATGGCGCCACTGCCCTCTACAGACGGGCCCCGCCCTGTAAGATTCAACGCGAAAACCATAATAGAGACGAAAGCATCTGTGTGTTTGGGGTCCAAGGGAAGAAAACTTGTTCGTGGTTGCCACTAATGAGATATATAGCGAAACTTCGAATATGGAGCTGTTTTTTGCCATGTTGTGGAAAGTCGTATGAGGCCCCCAGATAGGAGGTCTGTGTGGATGTCGCCAGACTTATTCCCTCATTCTGCATCGAGGAAGCAGAAAGCCTCAGACATGGCGAGAAATTTCGCCGGACGACACTGCACGCGCATTTGTATATAAAGTTGGCGATATCCACATTCTCCCCAGACATTTGCGCCCCTAATATTGTGTGACATTTGCTCAAATACATTATGTCTTCTACTACTTCTAAAGCTGGAAATGAGTCCTCTCATTCCGGTCATATAGCTATGAAGCCGCTAAATGATGAAGACGACACCTCGCTTATCATGAGCTTCAACGACTCCAAACCAACCTGGATGGTGGTGGTTTTGACATTTGTTTGTTCCATTTCGGGGTTTATGTTCGGTTATGACACTGGTTACATCTCCTCTGCTTTGGTTGTTATCGGAACCGATTTGTCCAACAAGGTGTTGACCTATGGAGAAAAGGAGTTTATCACGTCGGCCACCTCCTTGGGTGCTTTGTTTGGTGCTATTATTGCTGGTTTATTGGCAGATTTGATCGGAAGAAAGAAGGTCATTTTCGGCTCCAACATTTTATTCATTGTCGGTTCGATCATCCAACTTGTTTCCCACACCGTGTGGACCATGATTGGTGGTAGATTCGTCATGGGTTTTGGTGTTGGTATTGGTTCCTTGATTGCGCCATTGTACATCTCGGAGTTGGCTCCCTCGAGATTCAGAGGTAGATTGGTCATCATCAACGTCATGGCCATCACCGGTGGTCAATTGATCGCTTATGGTATTGGTGCTGGTGTTGCCCATGTCCACAACGGTTGGAGAATCTTGGTGGGTCTTTCCATCATTCCTCCTGCCGCCCAATTCGTCATCTTCTTCTTCCTTCCTGACACCCCAAGATACTTGGTTTCTAAGGGTAAACTCGAAGAGGCCGCCGCAGTTCTTTTTAAGACCCATAGAGGTGCCACCAAAGAATTGGTCAACGCGAAGATCGAGGCTATGATGGCCTTGCACCAAGAGGTGCCAGGTGCCAACCCATTCCAAAAGACCTGGAATGCTATTAAAATGGTCCATACCGTTCCTTCTAACTTTAGAGCAATTGTCATTTCATGTGGTTTACAAGGTATCCAACAATTCACTGGGTTTAACTCCTTGATGTATTTCTCATCCACCATCTTCCAAGCCATTGGTTTCAGCAATTCCACCGCTGTCTCCATCATTGTCGCTGCCACCAACTTCATCTTCACTATCATTGCCTTCTTCATCATCGACAAGGTCGGTAGAAGAAGAATCTTGTTGTGGGGTATTCCAGGTATGGTTGGTTCGTTGGTCTTGTGTGCTATTGCTTTCCATTTCGTCCACATCAATATTGTTGACAACAACGCCCAACTTCAGGACAGCGATATCACCGGATGGGGAGCTGTCATCATTGTCGGTATGATTTTGTTTGTTGCTACATATGCCATCGGTTGTGGTAATGTTCCATGGCAACAATCTGAGTTGTTCCCACAATCTGTTAGAGGTGTGGGTGCATCGTTCTGTACCGCTACTAACTGGGCTGGTTCCTTAGTAATCTCATCCACCTTTTTGACCATGTTAGAGAACATCACACCAACTGGGACCTTTGCCTTATTCGCAGCGCTTTGTGTTCTTGCATTTATTTTCGTTTTCTTCTGTTATCCAGAATTGTCGGGCTTGGAATTAGAGGAGACACAGCAGCTTTTGACGGGTGGTTTCAACATCAAGGCCAGTACTCAATTGGCCAAGCTTAGAAGACAAGGTAAGGCTGGCAAGTCGTTGAAGGACTTGGAAGCCAATCATGAGACTATTGAAATCATTGCATAGGTTTTTTTTCTGTTATTGTGGTATTGGGTATTGTTTGTTTGCATAAAGTAATAATTTTAATTTGTTAGAGAGTGTAGAATCAAGTGGGGGATGAACTAGATGATGAACTAGAGGATCAACCAGATGATGAACTAGAGGAGTAACTAGATAGATGAGCTGGAGGATGAACTAGTTAGATGAGCTGGAGGACGAACTGGATAGATGAGCTGGAGGATGAACTAGAGGATGAATTAGATAGATGAACTAGATAGACGAAGTAGAGATAGACTGGGATCACGTGAAGGATTAATGATACACGAAAAAAAGGAAAATAAAGAAAAAAAGAAAAAAATGCTCTATAGTTTTTGTCTGGAGTTTAATGGAAATACCAGGCCCAACGCATACTCAGCGCAGCCCAGGTCCAGTGCAGTTCAGTGCCAGATTCTGTCCATTCCAGAGCCTCTCCAGGCCGGAACACGCGAGAAGCCAGAACTCTGCAGGAACGAAAATCCAATGAACTCTAAAATATAAATGACAACATGAATCGAAGAACATTCGGGCTTAGATCAAGACAAAATGTCCAAAACGTACGCCAATTCGTATTGGTCTGCCGATTATAAGAGCGGGATCGAGCGACTTTCCAAGTCCTCAATCCAATCGCTCAGACAATTGAACGACGTGAAGAAATTGATAATCAATTACATCAAGCATTTCGAGACCAATAGCGAGTATTTGAACAAATTGGCCATTGAATCGTATGGACTCGACAATGGATTCCGCGAACTCAATTTGACCCAACAGAAGGATTTGATCAATATTCGATCTCCCATCAATAGAAGACTTGTCAACACCCTCAATTCGTTGACCGAGTCGCTAAACACGTCGACTGACAGCGGATTATTGAGCCCAATAAGAGCCAAACCCGATCCTTTGGTGGGTTCTCCAACGGAACTGGAGCCATCGTCCACCCAATCGTTATTGACGTCATATGAAAAACACATCGACAACATCAGCGAGGAGTCGTACAATTATTCCAACCTTTCCGTCAGCATCGAGAAGTCCATATTGCTCGAATTAGAGGACTTTCTCAATCGGTTCCAACCCTCGATATTGAAGCGATTAGCGGCTTTTGAGGATGTTTTGAACGATTATAATGATCTATACACCAAAGTTGAAAAGATCAAAAAAGACTATTATGAGGCCTTACGACTCCAGGAGATTCATGTGGACAATAAGACTGATCGTGATAGACGTATAATACCGGATAATGTGCTGACTCCGGAAAAGGAACAAACTCCAAAGAAATCAGAGCCAATAATTGAAATAGAACCACCATTGCCGCCGACATTAGACGACGACTTCGAATTCCCCGTATCCATCGGATTTTCTCAATTCGACTCCACTCGCTTGATTGAATTATTCAATGGCATGATTGAAGACATTCCCACCATACGGAGAAAGCTTCCAATTCCGGGCTATTCCAACATCATTTTCTCTAGCGACGACTTATCCAATTGGCTCTTGAAAAATAGACCCAAGACGGAAAGCTCGCGGGTCCAGGTCGAACGGTTTGGACAAAGTTTACTTGACATGAAATTGATTGTAGGAACTGGCTTCTTGAACCGTAAGTTCAGATCAAATGATATGTGGTTTGAATGGAGTGATTTGGCTCGATATGTTGCTGGATTCGATGAAAACGAGCCAATTGTAGAGCCTGCCGAATCTTCTCCCAAGGATGTTCTGTCGGATTCTGAAGAAGAGTCCAATTTGAGTATTCCAACTGTCTTGATCGAGGAGGCCATAACTAATGTGTCCAATCTCAAGTTTGGAACGGTCTTCAGCAATTTCAGGTCTTCGATCCTTCACACGAATTATGGCCAACAATTAGAAACATTGGAGGAAAAGTACAACGAAAGCTATTTGGAACTACAAGAATTGAGAAACCAACTTGAAATTAAGATTACCAATACCTCGACTTATCTCGAAGAGTTTGAACTCATGAAGATTCAATTGATTTACCAGTGTTTGACCAGATTGGGAGAATTGTTGTACAATTTTTCCTTGAAATCAACAACTAATCTCCACAAATTGGCATCCAACTTGAGAATTTCCAACAATAAGACCAATTATGAACTTGAATTCGAAAAGGTTATCGAAAAGTTTTCCACTGGTATATATTATCCGTCTAATTTGCCATTGGACAATGCAACGGGTCATAATAGTAACTATCAGAATTTGAAGTTGAAATTCAACTTATTCAATGATGTTTCATTACAATTACCTCTCGACTCAGACACGGACTCTCTTTTGAAGAAATCTTTACCTTATTTCGTTGAGAGCACTTTGACTCTTGCTAAGGCCAAATCGGAATCTAGGGAAGAGTTGCAGTCTGATTGGGAATCACCTTTAAATCTCAGAGAATTTTGGATAGTCAAGGAGAAAATCATAAGTATGATCAGTGAGTATCAGCCAATAGAATCGTTGCTAGCTGATGAAAGCTCCATCCATTCGGAACTCTTGAAAGAAATCTCTAAATTCTTAGAAGCATATACCTCATCTTCGATCATCAATTTCTTCAAGAACTGGTTAATGGAACTAAGTGATTCATTATTGCCTTTCATAACCTATGATTCGATTGTGAAATTGTATGATGAAGATACAGACGAGGTGTCGAGACAGAAAGAGCTTCTCAAAATCATTGCTACAATTCCAAGAAATAATGTGAGCAGTTTGCTATTCATTATTGATTCCATAATAGACACATATGTCAAAAGTGATGCACAGCCAGATGTGCCAGATGTGCTCAAGTTGAATGCTATGGACTCTATTGGTTCTGTTCCATTTATACATCTCATCTTACGTCCCTCACCATTGAAAGTCAGCGGTGGGTTCAAGCCAAACTTGGCTGTCTACAATAAATTGTTAACTGATCTATTAGCAAATACATTTAGGGAGCAACTAATCGAAGTCATCACCAATAAGGAAACCACCTTCCTTCTTAAGAAAGAGCACGAATTGAATCAACTTAAGTTGCAAGTGAAAAAGTTCAATCCCACAACCCCCAAAAAGGTCACTAATAAGCGAGTTAGTGGAACCAGATTTGATGAAGTTGGGTCCCCTCCACCGCAACTAAACGTTGATGGTGTGGCTCTAAGACCATTTAGAACTGGGACGACGCCACTTCCATCGCCCATGAGCTCACCTAAGCACCCAGCAAACGGACATTCAAGAAACAACAGTGGAACTAATCTCACTCTTGAGCCATTGACACTTGAAACACCCAGCGATTCCCATGGTGGTTCAACCGATCCAATCAGACGAGTTCAGAATGAGGATACCAGAAGAAGAAAGAGAAGCTCTAGTTTCTTAACTGTTGTGCCGGTAGTACAGAATGAAGACGAGTGATTGTCTCATCTGTTAAGGAATTTGATTGCCTTTCTAAATACTTCCACTAGGTTCTTGAATTCTGTGTTCCTGAGCATACTTTCACATAGGATCTTAGAATCGTTATTGATACCAATTATTTCCACTTCGTTGATTGTAGTCAACCCGCACAAGATCTCGAATTGTAATTTGTTGTCTCCTTTCGAAGAATTAACAACCAACTCTATTCTATTGCATTGAAGGTCTTTCTGGACTTTGTCTACAATCCTAGTTGTGACACTGGTGATGTCTATATCTTGGTATGTCAATGAAGAAATAAGGTGCAATTGATCGTGTTTATACTGAATTTTCAAGAGATGTCCTCTCACTTCCTTCACAAATTTCTATACGTTAGTTCATGATGTAGCACAATAAACGTCGATACTCACTGCTAGATCAATGTTTAACCACTTATCACTGAGACTATTCAAAGGAATATATGTGGGTATAGTGTGTTTGAATAGCTCCCAATTTCCGTTTTTTGGATCTTTTTTAAGAATGATATAATGAGGCGTAAGGAATTTCAGTCTATTCAAGATATCAATCCTTATACCCAATAAATCGTCTTCTTGGTTGTTTATGGGAAAGGCAGTGATTCCGCCCATTCTATACAAATTTTCCACCAAAACATTGTCCAATACTTCAAGTTTGGCGGCATTTTGCTTCAACACCTTTTCTCTCAAATCGTTCAATCTTTGCTTCTTCGATGGTTGTATGGATTCTGGTACTTCGACTGGCTCGGATGTCTTCTCTTCAAAGAGTCTCGCTATGGAGGCATGGAAATACGAATGTTTTGCAGGAGGGGGAATTAGGATATCCTCGTACAAATTGGGGGGAGGAGGGGTATCCTTTAATGTTTCAGAGGTCTCATCTGTCTCGTAGGCGCTTAATTCTATACTCAACTCTTGATACTGCTGCTTCAACTTCGTTACTATTATGTCAATAAAGCTCATCTATTTGAAATTTCAAATACTCACTTTCGCTGGAAAGAGACGCGATGTCATCACGATAATCAACAAGGTCCTGATCTATAGACATCGTCTCTTATTCTCTATATTTTGGTGGCTCGAGCCAAATCAGCTTCGATCTGTTTATTTATTTCGCCGACCTGCATAAAGACGCGACATCACAAGCGACATTGGACTTGTCATATACTAATACTACATAGATAACAACCCTACTATAACTAAACACAATCATTTTTTATAATTTATAACGAATATTCTAACAAAAACTGAATAAAACAAAAAACAAAAAAGCAGATATCAACGCATTTTTAGTGTAAACAAATAGAACTAAACTCATCGTTGTTCATGATCTCGTTCTAACCAACCTTAGAATCCATTACCGAAACCCATTCCAGTTGGTTGGTAGCCTAAACCTGTAGGTTGTTGACCAATGGGACCGTTAGTGATCATCAACCTGGACCCCAAGGCTGGTGTATCTTCTTCAACCTTTTCAGCATCCTTTCTCTTTTGTAAGTCTTGGTACACTTCGTTCAACTTTGTTTGTTTTTCCTTAGCAACAGAGATTTCATATGGCTTGATGTAATCAGCCAAGTTGTTCAACCATGATAATTCCAAAACGTAGTCGAATTCGATCAAATCGTAACAGGAATATAACAACGCGATGAAACATTCCTTGTTACCGGTTTCAACGAAATAGTGCAACAATTCATGGGCAATCTTGGTTGACTTAGAAATGGCGGCAGTTTCGATCAAATCGGACCATAATCTGTCACCCTTCAAAATCGAAATGGACTTTCCAAATCTCTTGTTCTTGTTGTACAAGACTGCGGAGATTTGTCTGAAGAAAACTAATTCATGGTTTTCCAATCTTTCAGCTAACTCCAATGAATTAAATCTGTTATTAGATTCGGTCTCGATGGATGATCTTAAAGATTTGTAATCTTCTTCTTCGATCAACAAATCATGGTAGGCTTCATTAACAATAGAGTTGTTCTTATCCAAGACGGAGATCAAGAATGGCTTGATCATTGGCAAGTTATCTGACTTGATGAATAATCTAACAACTCTTGGTAAGTCTAATCTTGGAATCAACACAGAAAGCAAATCAATCAATAAAGATGGATTTTCGTTTATGTAGAAATTGATGGCCTTGTAGTAGATTTCCAAGTTGGAAACCTTAACCACAATTTCCTTAAATGAGGTGTGGTCGAATGCAACTTCAGATTTTTCAATCATAGTTAAAGCAGCATTGTCCCATTCATCATAATGGCAATAAAGGAAAATCAATTCAGGATACAAGTGAGCTTCGTCACAAGCAGCTAAAACCTTTGGAATGTTAAGTCTGGACCAGAACAACTTCAAGTGTTCCATAACCTTATCTGGACTATACTTAGTGTACAAAACAGCTAATTCGGTGAACATACCCATATGGGCTCTTTCCAAACCTAAACCATTTTCGAATAAAGCGATCACTTCATTGAAATAACCATTCCATTCGTACTTCTTAACCAATTCGGGCAACTCTTCGGCATCGATAATAAGATTCAAACCACAGATTTGGGCTAATCTGAATTCCTTATTTTCAATACAAGCATTGTTAACTTGTTTCCACACCTTGATGTTGGAGGCCTTTCTAGCACAATCAACAGCTGATTGGTAGTCATTCAAGTAGACTAAAGTAGTAGCTAATTTGCTGTAGTTAGAGATGTTGGCATACAACAACTTGGCAGCAGTGTAGTTCTTAGCTTCGAATAACTTGTCACCAATTTCTTCCAAGTTAGCAACGTTAGAACCAGAGATGAATTTTTCCATTTCGGTCAAGTTGTTAGAGGCAGCGTGACAGTTAATTAAAGAACCATCAATGATTGGTTCTCTAAGAGTTTGTCTAGCCATGGTCAAGAATGGAATCAACTCATCTTCCTTTCCAACATGTTCGGCAAGTTCAA
The DNA here is from genome assembly GCA_030573195.1 of Nothofagozyma chilensis. Classification (NCBI taxonomy): domain Eukaryota; kingdom Fungi; phylum Ascomycota; class Pichiomycetes; order Serinales; family Cephaloascaceae; genus Nothofagozyma; species Nothofagozyma chilensis. The sequence goes on from JAJMCV010000090.1 coordinate 33,308, forward strand.
TAACTTGTTCGTAGTTGCTTGGGTCTTGGGACTTGATGTAAGAAGCGATAGCCTCAGAAATTCTCAAACCGTTCAATTGAGCACCACCCAATTGGAACCATAATTCTGGAAGATCTAATTTTTCAGCGTATAATTCACCTCTATCTAAACTCATAACATCATCAACGATAACCTTCAAGGCTTGAGAATGTAACTTGAACTTATCATAGATGGTAAATGCCTCTTCGTATAATTGGTTTTCGATACACAATGGAGCAATTTCCTCGGGATCAAATTCCTCTAACTTCTCGATGTAGTTAGCAACTCTTGATGGATCAGCCTTAATGGCAGTCAAGATTAACAATCCTTGTAATGAAGGATTGTCATTGAATGGCGATGGTTCCAAAATGATCTTTTCTAATAACTCAATTAATTCAGTTTGTAAGCCGTTTTCCATGAAGGCTTTGACAGCGACTGAAATTGGTTCAGGGTCGGTCAACTCAGGGATACCAGTTGAAATAACTTGGTCAATCAATTGTCTTCTGTGAATATTGCTGTCGACCAAAACCTTACCCCATAATGTTAAATCGGACTTAGATAAGATGTATCTAGCTTGGTATTTGTACATGGAGTTTTCGTTGGTGATGGAGATCAACTCATCGTCATTACCACCCTTGGAGTAACAGATGTAGGCCAAGTATGGGTCTCTCTTTTCACAGTATTTACCAACAGCTAATGTATCATAAACATTGTTCTCCAACAAGAACTTTTCTGGGTTGTTGTTAGAATCAATGTAAATCTTAGCCAAAGTGTTATAGACCTCCGGATCAGTAGAACCACCTTGTAAGGTAGCTTCTAAGAATGGCAAAAGAATCTTCAATCTGTTTCTGCTTTCAACTTCGTCGACTAAACCTTTGATTGGAACTCTACCTAAAACACTCATCAACAAGCTCTTGATAATGTTCTCGTCACAGTCAACATCTAATAAACCAGCAACAACTTGTGGTGTCTTTGAGGAGTTGACTTGTTGGACGTATACTTCAATAAACTTGAAGAATTGGTTCTTGTATAAGTATAAGATTAAATCATGAATGAAATCAAATCTGTCACAGACAATAATCAATGGTAATTGATCTTCTAACTTGAATTCCTTCAAGAAGTTCTTGACCTTTTCACCATTGTAAACGTTATTGTCCTTGACAACTCTTTCAATCTCCTTGACTTGGTTCATCTTGGCACAACATTGAATGTACTTGAAAACAACCTCTGGGTCTTGAGACAAGTTAACTATAGAAGACAAATAGTAGTATTCACCTTCGAAGCACTTGTAATCTTCAAATAACTTGATCAAAGTCTGGGATCCGATCAATTCTGAGTACTTGATAGCGACTTGGATCACAACTTGTAAATTTTGGTTGGTGTTACTTAATTTACCCAAGAGTTCCTTCAAACAGGTCAATGATTGTTCGACATTCAATTTACCAAAGAATTGGACTAACCAATCAATTGGTAAAACATTTGTGTTGACGATGACTCTCTTGATATCCTTCAAATCATCATAGTGTTCCAATGCTCTTTGGAATAAGCCAGCCTTTTCACACATTTGACCAATGGTAGGACGATCATAGTGACTGAACATACCGTTACCCAAAATGGCATCTGCGACTTGAGGAGCATGTAAAAGATTGATCTCTAACACCTTGGTTTGTAAGTGACCTTGAGCTGGAGAATCATCTTTCAAAGCATCCAAAAGGAATGCAGTACCTTGTTGGATGAGATTTTGAGAGAAGAACAAATCAGCAACAGTTTCGACGCTTAAAGAATCCTTGAAATCAGATGCTAATAAGCTGGTAGCAAATTCGCTGGCACTGTCTGGATTAACTCTAATGATGTTCTGGATCAAGTTGGTGAAATCTGGAGTGTAACCAGATTGAATAATGTATGGAACAATTTTATCAAACTGGTTTAATTCAGCTAAACAACCAATAACCTTGATTGGAATAGAAGACTTCAAGTAGACGGTCAAGGCTAATGAAGTATCATATGGCTTGACAATGTCACCCAATTCTTCGGAGCAGAACAACTTGTCTTCCTTCAACCATTTTTCGAATAATTGCTTTCTATCTTGTTGCAAGACTGGCTTGACCAATTCAATAGACTCAAACTTGTTCAATGAACCCTTGTCCAATAAGATGGAGAAATATTGTAAGATTGGAGAGATACTACCTGGTTGTGTTTGCAAGTTCTTTAACTTGTTGATAGTGTCTGGAGTTCTCAATTGTTCCGATGAGGCAGCAACCTTAGCGGCATTGATGTAATCACCAGTATTTAAGAAGTTATTAAAGTTGGAAATGAACAAGTTCTCAGCACCGGGGAAACCACCTCTGGAAGACAATTTCAAGGCCAATTCCACATTGGACAATTTATTCAAGACATATGGAATGATCACATCCTTGGAGATCTCAACAGACAACACTTGACCCGACTTGTTGATGGTCAAGATACCTGTGCTGTTGTTGTAGGAGGTTGCGGTGAAAACAGGGTCAGCGGTGATTCTGTTGACGAATAAGTTTGCCCCGGTCTCAATGTCGTACAAATGGATGAACCCATATTTGGTCAAGATGTAGACAATTCCATATTTGTTCGACACTTGCAAGGAGATTGGGAAATCGTTGGCAGCATCTGGAGGGAAGAAGATGTCCACTTGCTTCTTGGAAAACACTGGATTACCCTCGACATGGTCGATTTCAATGATGTGCAAATTGCCGCCACTGACGGTCTTATTACCAACACAGAACACCTTGGTGTCGGAAGCAGCGCCATCCAATCTTATTTTGGCGAAACTACACACATGACCCTCGATACCCTGCGACACGTTTCTCAACTTGTTGAACAATTGGATATGGCCGACGATCCTGTTGTTTTCCTGGGCAATTCCGGTGGCGGCGAACCAGGTTAAGTCGTCGGAGGCAACAAAGTTGATAATCTGGCAATTGGCCAAGGATTGGTGTCTATCGGCCAACTTGACGGGTCCGTTGTTGGTGTTGTCGAAGATGTCCCAGGTGAACAAGGCGGAGTTGGTGATCAAACCGATGTGGGCCTCATCCAACCATTTCCAGAAGATGATGGGTTGGTCCATGGTGAAGGACTTCAATCTCTGTTTCGAGTCCAAGTTGAAGATCTGTAAGGTGGTACCGTTGGCCCTCAAACTGATGATGTTCTGGGTCGGGTGCATTATGGCGTTGTCCGCGGACATGTTCTTCTTGACCACCTCATTGTTGTTCTGCAAATTTATGATGGAGACGGTGTTGGAGCCATTAATTGACTCTCTCACACAGATGTATTTGTCGGATTCCAAGGTGGTGGACTTGAAGTCCAACGAGGAGGCCTGGATGCCCAATTGGGTCAAATTGGCCAACTCGGTGAACTCAATGGGGATGTCGTTAGCCATTTTATCTCGAGTATTACGGCGACAAAACAAAAAACGCTACAAAAATTGGTGTAAGTGATTGATGAGTTAAAAGGGGCCATTTTGTTGATCTGTGTTGGTGTTCAGTTGGTCGGTGGCTGGGCGGGTAAGTGGGTGGGGGATTATCGGGAACCGTGAGGTGTGTGTGGTTCAACTGTGGTGTGTGTGGTTATCAGTCGTGTGGTAACGTGTATCGGTGGTGTGTTGGTTAGTTTATTGAGTGGTGTGTGGTGGTGGTTAGTTTATTGTGTGCGTAGTTAGTTTATTGTGTGTGCATTTTATAGGCGTGGTTCATGTGTGTGGTGTAGTGGTGTGTTTTTTATAGTGTGTGTTTTATAGGTATTGTAGTTTATAGGTGAGTTGTAGTTTATAGTGTGGAGTGGTGGTAGTGTGCAGGTGAAATAGTGTAATTAGTGGAGTGTGGAAAGATATGCGGAAGTGTAGTTATGAGTATTCTCGAGAAAAGAATAATAGAATAAGAGAATAATTATAGATCAATTGTTTTTTCTATAAAAATATACCCCAAATTGAGGTGTAGTTTAGATGATACCAGATGATACACTGTAGTTTATAGATACAATGTTACACTTTGTAGAAGCCATGAATATTTAAATATTTCATCCATTTAATCTTGGAAACTACAACAGATCTTTCAGGGCTCAATATCCTGTAATTACCCGATTCTTCCTTCAATATTTCATTGCGGTCGTATTTATTAATCACGTGATATCTCTTAGTCTATGCGATATGATCTATAGAAGGATTTATCATGTAATATCATTAGTATAGTTTTATTGTCGCGGTGAATTCGGTAAGCGCCAGTATATGCAATCTGAACACACATACCACATCTATCACCACCACACGCTCTCACACTCTCACCACCTATCACCGCACACCATCTACAGTACTACCACTACCACTACCACAACAACCATCACAACCATCACTAAACCGCCCAAGAACGTAAACTATCCCACTACTATATCCCTAACGGATACATTAGTCGCACACTAGCACCCACACATCTAAAAATAGTCCTCCCCGTTGTTACTTCCTCCATCAACGTGCCCCTACCGCCTCACCCCTTGATTGCTGCCAACTGAAATTTAGCCTCACAATAATAAACACTGCACTGTGATCACGAGCACCAATAGACGAACAACGTTGTTCATCGCAACAGACACATATTATATGAACCGGAGCATCCGATTGCACATCCCTCGCAATTGACCGCCAGACCCTGTACAACTCGTTATATAAGCGCCCCTGAAATATTAGTCGGCTTGTGCAAGAAAGTGGCCCTATCATCAACACAAGAAAAGAACCCCCATCATGTTCTCGAGAAGAAAGTCTCGAAATTACTCGGGAACCAATTACACGGGTGTGAGTGCCACACCCTCCCATTTGAACCAGGCCAACCCCAATGCCGTTGCGGCTGCCCATAGTATTGGTATGGCTCTCAAACAAAGTCCCTCGTTCTCGCTGAATCCACAACAAGGTGAACATTTGAACAGTTTCACCCAACGAACAAGCAGCATCTCGTCGAATGCACCACAAAGAGCCTCCAGTCTCGTGTATGGCGGAAGCATAAAGTACTCCAGATCGTCCTCGATCTTGAACCAGAAGACCGCTGTACCCAAACAGCCGGCCCAACGGGTCAATTCCATCTCGGGAACCCCCAAAAAGTCGATCTTGAAGTCCCCGGAACAATATAATGGGTCAATTCATTCGAATAGTCTCACCAATTCGAATTATTCGCACCATTTCGACGATTCCTTTGATAATAGCTCCTTGAACGAGATTTTGGAAGAACCGCTGCTACCACATCAATCAGTTTCTTCCCCGGGAAGACCAACATATGTGAGAAAACAAAGAACCCCGAAACAGACCTTCAATGATGCCTCGTCGGATATCTCCTTGGGCGACTTCAAGGGCTTTAGTTCGAGTAACCGTCAGAACTTGTTAAAGCAGAAGTCTACGCCAAATTTGACTCCTGCTCCTCCAAAAATGGTAAAGAAGTATATCCCAACCCCTAACGGTATTAAGGTGATAGAGGTTCCAGCTGAGGAACACAACGCACAAGTGATGAGATCCAACTCATTCTTGAGAAAACCATCCAATATCCCAAGAACCAGCTCTGTTACGTCTAATACCAACCCACAAAGAAGGTTCAATTCGCTTCAAGCATCGCAATCGAATAGAAACTTGCATTCTATTCAAAGCTCGCAATCCATTAGAAACTTGAATGCTATAAAGAATGTTCAATCTCCACAACAAAGAACAAACTCCATTAAAGCGCCTGTTGTCTCGAATGGACAACTGAAGGAACAATTGGAGCTCAAGAGAATCACAGATGAGAATTCAAAGTTGTTGAAGCAATTAGAGAAGGAGAAGGAAGAGGTGAGAAGATTGGAAACGGAAAGATTGAAGTTCGAGGCCGAAAGAAGAGAACAAGAACAAGCTGCTCAGTTGAGGGAACAAGCTGCCCAATTGAAGGAACAAGAAAAGTTGAACCAGTTAAAAGAGCTTGAAAAGGAAAAACTCGCTCAGATTAAGAAGGATCAAGAGAAACAAGAGGCTGAAGTATTCTTGGCTTCACAAGAGCCACCCAAAACTGATGGAGTCCTGGAAGGCTCGGTCTCTGAGACGACGACAACGACGATCAGCACTGTTGGTGAAGAGGAGGGCCATTCTATTGCAAAGGATCTTACTTCACCTGTAGCAATTGCCGAAGTTCCAGTGATTCAACAACCTGTTGTCTTTGATGAACCAAAAAACATTGCTCATGATGCAGATGAGAGTGATTACGATGATGATGACGACTCAAAGAAGGTTGTCGGTTTCATAGACCAAACTGAATTGATTGACGATATCAAGCAGCAACAACTCCATCCTGAATTGGACGTGGTCAATGCTTATGAGAACTCGCTTACTCCTGAAATTAGCGTGGAAAAAGCTGAAAGCTCGAAGGAAAGTGAAGGCTTGCAATTGACTCCAAGTCCAGAATACTCAACTTTACCCACCACTGCTGACTATGACCATTCTGATAATGAGAATTCGATGGCCAAAAGTTTACGTCCTTCATTCACCTCGCCAGCTGGTATTTCTAATTCAATTGATGAATTCAAGAGTCCTAAGGAGTCTTTGTTAGTACCTGACAGGTTGGACGGCTATCATTCCTCTAACTCATCTATTTCAGATAAACCGATAAAATCTGCAATGAAGATGTCGCCGTCCAGATCCTTTGAAAATCCGATCCCCAAGCCAGCTATGAAGAAATCTGTTGTCACGCAGAACCCTGCTGAATTGGCATATTTATCTTTAACTACTGCAGAGAACACAAGATTAAATGCCCAGATTTCTCAAAATCAACAGCAGTTTTACCAACCGCCACCGCAATTCCAACCTCCTCAGAGAGTCAAGTCTTTGAGACCCCAATCATTACAGAGTGAGAAACCATCTATGGGTCAAAGATCATTTAGATCATCAATGCAAGTTCAGCCAATACAACCTCATCCGATGAGTCAAGCTAATTACCAGTCCCCTTCAAAGTTAAAGGCAGCTGAGGTATATGCAAAGGCTGAGAGGAGACCACATACTGGGTTGCCCACATTGAACAGAAAATCAAGCTTTGAAAAGAGCGAACCAAGAACTGAGGCTCCTCTTGTTGCTAAGAGAATGTCGATGAGAGATCCTCATCCTCCACAGGCACCAGTCCCACAGATGCCTGACAGAAGAAATGGTGGTGGATTGGCCTCCAATGGTTTGCCACCCTCATTCCAAGTGTCTAATAACGCTCCAGTTTACTCCAATGGAGGTGGTTTCCAATCCAGATTTGCTGATTCGGATGATGAAGATTCACATCCAATTATGCAACAGTTTCAACAGGTTCAACAGGTATCTTCTTCAAGACCTAGAAATAATGGTTTCAGAATGACTTTACATGATGAGCCAAAACCTGAGAAGGTAGAAAAGGAGAAGAAGAAGTCGTTTAGTAAATTGAGAAAATTGTTCGGAAGAAGTTGAAAGGAAGTTGAAAGGAAAGGTATGATATTGTGTATTATTAAATATTTTAATTGTCTAATAGATTTTGTTTGTTGTAATTGTCACTTGTAGATGTTTCAGCTAATTGATCATGCTGCAGAATGAGGCTGACATTATACGTGTGTTTCATGTTTACTCCTAGCTATTTATTCTTATAATTGAAAATATGTATATATGTACCAGCGTGTTGAAGGCACGTTAAGTTTCAAATTCAACAACATGCTCTGTTTTGGTATTATCTCCATCCAAGCTCTCCGCAAGGTAATTGAAGCCTGGATCCTTTTCCTTTTTGCTTTCATTACCACCTGATACATCACCAAACGCCTCAACTTCAGCACCATTTAGCAATTCCTTATCAATATCATTATTCGTACCAAAACCCATATCTTCTTCGTCCTCGTCCTCGGCCTTCTTTGATTTGTTGGACCTGATGGAAGCAGAATCCGCATTCGAGTTTGATGTTATTATTGTGGAAGCGTCATCCATTCTTTGTTTTACCTTACTGGCGACCTTTCTACCATCTGCTAATAGACCGTCGAACATATCTCTTAAATTGGTAGTCTTCTTGAGAGATCTAGGTGACTTGTTAACATCCACAGATTTCCTCAATGTCGATGTAAAGAACAACTCATAGGTCTCATCAGCTAAAACAACCATTCTGAATGTAGGCAAATTGATATACATAGGGTGGGTTGGATCCAACGCAGCATTGTTGATAATTTTATCATCTTCCTTAACATCTAATTCTATCAAATCAACTTCATCTGGTTGTGCGTACTCAAATGCTCGTTGAATGAAGGTAGATGCAGCGGCTAAATACCTTTCTATTTGCTCCTGTCCTAGCTTAGACTTATCAATGTTGACTTCATTGGGTATTCTGAACTCGTCTGCATTTTCTCTTTGCTTTTCAACAATTTCATCTGCAATTGCATTCTCTATGGACAATTCGGTCAACTTATCTAAGATATGTCCTTCTCTCCAAGGAGTGGTCAAATATAATAAATCTTCAGACATTTGTAGTATACCTTCTTTATTTATCTTTCCATTCTTCGAATCATCGTATAATTCAAAGAAATTGGACAATGATTGCATCAAATCTGGCTCAACAAGTCTGTTCAATCCAGTTGCCAAATCACCCAAGGACAAGCAGTCCTGGCCTTCGCTATCCCATTTATCAAAGATTCTGTATAAGAAATGGTCATTCGGTTGATCTTCAATTTCATCTACCCAATCGCAGATATCGCTCATGAACCTCTTGAACGCTGGAAAATCCATTAATGTGGATCCAGCCCCAACTTCGACCTGGTTGCTATCAACAACTGAATAGTATCTTTCATATATATTTGATAGGTTCTCAGGAGTAAAATTAGGAGTCTTGGGTAAATTCCTTAATTGGGTTCTTTTCACAAAAGTTTCAATATCCTGGAAAATTTTGCCTTTATGTCTCTCACGAAACTGTTGAATCATATCATCAGTGATTATTGAGAACTCCTTGAAGGACACCACTAACAATTCCTGAAACTTCGTAATCGAGCGGTACTTCTCATTTGGTGAGTTGGGATGAGCACTTTGATCAAGTTCCTGAAAATAATCTTTTAAGATGGAGATAAAGGCTCCATCATCATCGCTTCTCAACAATTCTTCACCATTGATTCTCAAAATCGCCAATGCCACTTGGAATAATACCTTGGGACCCTGTAAAAAGAAGACATCCACGATTCTAAATGCGAAAACTAATGGCATCGAACTCAAGAATAGTGATAAAAACCAAGGTAAAGAGACTACGGACAATTGAATGTCATTTCTTGCGATGTGCTCCCAAAGAATTGGCATGGTTTTTTCAACTAAACTTTCGAATACTTTTTGATCTAATAGAGTACCATACATGGTCTTTGAATAATATCCCGGAACGTACTTGTCACACAAGACATCCAAGGTCCAGAAAGCCTGTTCTTCTGATGAGTAGATTAATAAAGCAGCAGCCACGATATTCATGGCTTGACAATAACCAACCTCTGGATTCTTCCACGAATACGCCGTTAACACTCTCCTTAATCTGTTGATACCCTCATCGCTTTGATAAGCGGGATACTCTGGTAGAGAACGATTCAAATCTTTTTCGATTTCTTCAATAGCCAAGGAATGTTTATCTTTATTATCAGCCAATATCTTACTATAGAGCCCTTGGTTTCCGATTCTAAGATACATGGAGCCGCAAGAAAGTTCCCATATTTCGCCCCTCAATCTGTTTGGAAGCCCAACTCTGATCAACTTGTAAAATAATTGGTCTCGTTTAAGCGTCAAGTTCCTGCCCGAGCTGCGGAAATAATCAAACCATAACCTCATTTTGGACTTGTCTCGGAGGGTCTTTGCGTTTCCGGGGAACTTGAATTCCAACCCCAACCCACCAGGGGGGAGTTCTAGAATTCTCTCGGAGTTGCTATTGTTCTTGGAGAGCAAATACTCCGAATATAACGTCTCGAGAAACGGTCTCAAATGCTTCAAATTGGCCAAATTGTTCTTCAATTGTATCTTCATATTGTGGGAGAATTGCTCCGAACTGGACTTGACCCCGATGAATTGGATGGTGTAATTCAAATTGGAGTATGTCTGGATGTTGAGGGCAAACACATAGGCTCTGGTGGGCAATCTCTCCACCTTTTTGACCGCAGAGAGATGGAGAACAAACGAACACGTCCGTCTGTCAAAGGCATCGCGAAACACAAGGAATTGCTGTGTCAAATAGATCCGTCCCTGCGAGATGGTCGAATTGGGATTGATTCCGTTCGTCTTTGCATCCCTGGAAAAGTTGGATGTCACGGATACCTCGGCATTGGAGTCGTCGATGATGGTCTCGGTCTCGGGAAGACGGTATTCCTTGCGAAATATCTCATCTTTGGACAATTTGGGTGCTGTGGTTCGTTCGAACACCTGTTGGGTGAAGGAGGCAGCCCTGGACCTTAGAGACTCGAATAACGCCATGTTTCAATATAGAATTGCGGCACGTGTCGGTTCAATCGCACAATGGTATCTCAAATGGCCGCTTTCTCTGGTGATTGGCTCTGTTGTGGGGGTAAACTTCGTGCCAGCTATGTGAACTGATAACTAGGAATCTGTACAGGTTTTCCCGTGTCAATAAGAAATGTCGTGGGAGACTCGGATATGTCATCGGATAACGGAATACGAGGACTAGGTAATTGCAGCCAGGAGAAGGAAGCGAGTGGAGAAATGGGGAATGTATGGTAGTTCAAGTTGTTGCTCTCTTATATAGAAAGCATTCAAATTTAAATTTTTTACGATTTTTGTTTTTTTTATTAAAGTTTTTACTGTTTTCTCTGTAGTTGGAGGTGCGTTGGATGACCTTTTCTGGAATATGATGGTTAATATTTATCTACATTCTATAAATAATGTGTAATGCATTTTTATATTCTCTTTAAATAATGTGTTGTATTTTTATATTCTCTTTAAATAGCGTGATACATTTTTATATTCTCTTTAAATAGTATGGTATATTGTGCTGTATTTTAATATTTGTCTGTATTTTTTTTACAATACCCTAAAAATACTCCCTTTTTCAATTCTATCAAATGATAGAATAAGAATGGATTGTATTATACTATCATATTTTGAAAACATTTCTTAAAATTCACAGCTTTTCTCATCTTCATTCATCGCTTACCATCCTGAAACTGTTTCTTCAAATTTATGAAATACACGATAGATATTATTAACCTTTATCCATAATTAACACCATTCATTAGCAGAATTATACACCAACCCTGATTCTCTTGTCTAATTAGCATTCATTTAGACGCATGTCTATGCAACGTTTTTTGCACCCATCATCTCATATTTCGTATTGTAGTTGTGGGTTGATCTATTAATACACCAAATAATTATAAATCATTAATTGATAATTCAAAATGAGTCCAAAATTATAAATTCCCACTTTTCATGAACTTTAGCGGAGATATAGTATCCGCCGAACCTTCTCTCATAAAGATACTATGAACACTCCAGATTTTATTAATTAGGAATTTCAGGATTATATTCATCTATAAATGGAATATACCATCGATTCTCATTTATCTGAAAAATCAGAATTTCGAACACCCCAAAAATATTGATACTGCTTAAATCCGAAATCCAAAATATGACTTCCACAACAATTATCATTAATCTCACTATTTGTCATGGAGGATCTCCAGCTAGATATCATATGACCAAAGCCCATTTTACCACCTTATCAAAATAATACACTTAACAAACACTCTATCATATAATATAATACATAAATTTCCAGGGAAAAAACCCTTTCCCTAATATATAGCAATATCTTAATTAGCAAAGATCTTTCATCGCACCAACACCTCCCCTCTCTATTCCGTCTCATTACTTTCATCAATCATTTCCATCACTATATCTCCATCATCATCATGTCTGCTGTGGCTAACATCTATTCTAGGCAAGTTAGAACCAAGCGACTCTCCATTGCCATTATGATGATGATGATGACGGTGATTTGGATTAACGTGAATGTGACCCCTCAATGGAACTAAGTTCTTTTTCTCTTCTATCTCATCACCATCCTTTGAAGATGCCAAATCTTGTGCTGTAGTGAAACTGACATAGTTGGAAATCTGCTTCAAAGGCGTAGTGATGATCCTTCTCTTCCTATGGTGTCTCAACTTGTTGGTCAAGATATCTCCAGAATGATGCAACACTATTTTCACAATATCTTTCTTTAATCTCAAGGCAAATTCTTCACCCGACCAAAATTTATCTTTATATGACAATGTTGGTAGGTTGAACTCCAAATTATGAACATCTATAATATTCAAGTGTTTAGGAGCCTTGAAACTGATGCACAATTTCGTACCTTCCACCTCTGCCAGCAAAATCGAAAAGTACTTCGAAGACCTTGTCACCATCTGAGTTATATTATCGTCTTCCTCAAGTTTCTTTTTATCTTTTCCGTTTAATTTTGAAGGAATCAATTGATTTTTCTTCTTATTAAAACGTGAGTCGGATTGTATCAGATCTGTCGATTTTCTCAGAGTAGGAGATGATTCCCCCGAAGACTTCTTCAGACCTTTCAAAAACAGAGATAATGAAGAGCGTGAAGAAGTCGCAGCAATAGGAGAATCCATGACACCAACAGAATCGAGAGAAAGCGATGATCGACTAGACTCAGGTGATCCATTCACTGGAGTAGCAATCTCATTTTCTTCAGTTTTTGGAAATATATAATCAAACACCTTCTTGGAAGTGTGATATTCCAACTGCACTCTCAAAGGCTGAATCTTCACCAGCGCCTCCTTCATTATTGAGATACCACCCACTGGTTCCAACATACTCCAATTAGTAACAATCATTGGGATTTTTAATGCACAAGCCTCCTTTTGATTCAATACACCTGCTAAAGGTGAGAGCATCTCAGGATATATCGACTTCTCTTGAAGATCAAAGCCTTGAACAATGGAAACAACAACTTTGTTGATATTAGATCCATCAGGAGATTCCATTCTAGTAAAATAGGAGTTAGCGATTGCCAAGTCAATGAACGGCTTTCTGTCTTCATCCAACATATGCCAAATAATTTGATCTGCAGAGATAATCCAGAAGATGGAATCCATCTTATCGGCATTCTTTATGTTTCCTCTTTTTTGAAGTCCTTTCATCAATATGTACAACTCAATCTTCTTTCTTTCTAACTCAATTTCTAAGCTGTTCAACTCATCCTTTTCATTATCTGTCAAATGGACATCTCTTAACTTCAAATGCAATTTTATCTCAGTCAAAAATCTCACCGTCTCCTGGATTTCCTGCACACGGATATCCATACCCTTGAAATCTTCCCAATCAGAAACTGATATAATCTTTTCAAACCTATCAAGACTCTTCTTGTCTGATTTATCATTCAGTAATAATAAATCCATACCTAAACCATAAACCAAAGCGTATTGATCAGAAGAACATCTAATGACGAACTTAGGGAATAAAACCTTTGCCTGTCTAAGTCTCAACATCAGGCTGTCACCTTCTCTCTTCTCATTTGCAAATAGCTTGTTTGGCTTCGTGTAGAGATATCCAATAGAAGTCTTCTCAATAATGATCTTCTCCTTCAATGGGGCACTATCATAACACATTTCAATCTCCAACCAAGGAGGCCAATTAGGAGTAGAGTTTTGACAGCCAAAATTATTTCCATAAACAAAGCTTGGTGCATAATTGCATGTTGCTTTATTGAAAACGAAGAAATGTGCATCCTTGAATAGAATACCATATCTTGTTTCAATAATACTTGCGAGTTTGTCTGTTTCAGATATAACAGCAACATCAGTATCATATACATCCATAATTTTCAACTCAATATCCCTGGAGGTAATCAAAACACATGTATCTTCGTCCTTTGCGCTAACTAGTTGAATTTGAGGGGTGATAAACTTCACTAAATAAGCATCCTCAATTTGATGATCCTCTGTGGCAAGACTTCTCATAACTCCGTCAAAGTTATCAACGAGCTCAGCATTCGAGCTAAAAGAGTATGACAAATCAGTCTCATCAAAATCCTTAAAACTCTTGTCACCAATCTTTTCACCGACTAAATCCTCGACAAACTTGACGGCTCTTCTTCCCATGAAATAAACAGATGCTTTTCTTTCTCCTACTTTGCCTATGTACTCCAAGAAAATATCTCTTAACTCATTGTTCCACTTCACTTGGGCGTTATGGATTAAAAATCTATTATGAAATTTAGCGTTTGGATCGTGCTCCGCAATTTCTCTGGAGCTAGATTTTCCTGTTCCACTGCTATAGAGAGAAAGTCCACTTAGTCTTCTACCAGCTGCACTTACAGAATGCGAAACAGTTGGTGTAACAGGAAGCAAACCACTAGCGGATGTTTCTGCTTCAGAAAGCTCTCCATCATCCAGAGAAGAGTCATAGCGCGCTTCTCTATCTAGATATAAATCATCGATGACACAATGAACAATATGCAACCTGTGTTTCATATCCTTGTTCTCAGCTTCAAGTCTGGCCAATTTAGCTCTGACATCAGCACTTTTCAAATTTGATTCTTTGTTTATAGATTCAATTAATGCTTCATTTTCTTTTACTTTATCATTCAAATATTTAGACCTGGTAAGAGCCAATCTTTCTTGAGTTTTCTCTGGATGAGTCTTTCCAATCAAGCACTCATGAGAAGGCTCGTTACCAAAAGGACAAGGGCCATCATCTGTTTGAAATTGTCTAATGTAGGAAAAACGAGGAGTAAACATTAAGGGTATGATCTTAATATTAGGATATCCGGCATTAAGCTCGTCTGCTTCGACTTCAACGTAATCATCTTCGTCTAGCCAAGAATAATCACCATCAGACACGTCAAATCGATCCATATACTGGGAGAATTTTGAACCTCCTCCAGATATACTTTCAGATTCGGGAGTAGTACTATCAGAGGCATATAATCTAGAAACCAATGATCCTGACAAAGACCGAGCGTTGAAAATAGCATTTACCAAACGAATATCTGCAGCTTCCAAATCAACATCTCCTTGATACATCTTGAGCTTAAGGATTTTATAACTCTTGTCCAAAGCTTTGTTCGTGAAAGTCATTAATTGCCTTCTTTGATGGAGATCCATTGCAAATCTATCCAATTTTCCTTTAACACCAGTAAAAGCAATCTTACTATTTTTCCTCATCCCATCATTAGTGGAGTGCATATACATATGGGAGATAAATACTGGTTCCAAGACCAATTGATATTTAACAGTATAGAGATGCTTTCCAAAGCCAACAGAAGGTCTGTTGTCCAAGACAGGATTGTCGAATAATTTACCTTGTTTGATAGGTGGAGTCGTTAATGAGAACATATCCCACCAATGAAGGAAGTAATGAAATGCTTCTGGAGAAAGATGCACGGTATTATAACTATCTGAAGAGTTTGGCACACCATCAGAGGTAACTGAGATAGCCAAATGTAAATAATCCGATCTGAAATTCTTATAGGAATCGTGTACTTCTCCTGGAGGCAAGAAATTAGGATTCTTTAACATCACATCATAATGAGGTCTGAACTTATGGGTTCTGGAATTATGGGATGGCACTTCCTCTTTAGTTTCTCTTATATTTCTCTCAAATAATAAGCCTAACTTCCAACGGACAAGCTTATCTGGAGAAGACAATTTCATCAAAACCTTTTTAAACGGCTTGTCTTGATCAAGAATATTACCTTCTAGATTTGCCAAAGTTCGTTTCATATTCCAGAAGTCTCTCTGGATCGACGAATGTGATGGAATTGCTAATACGAAATCTTGACTATCCAACAAGAAAAGTTCATCCTGCTTTCCAGTGTCATTGATTCTCAAGCGCACCTTATTTTGCCACGAAAAAGCAAGCCCAGCTCCAACACCTGTAACATTGTAAGGTGAAGGCGAACCCTTAATCAAGAATCGAAGCTCATTTTCAAAAGCGAAAGTGAATTTTCCATGAAGAAGTAAACCTACCTTATCCCAGATTCCAATCTTAGGTGACAAATCGTAGGGAGGTTTAGTGAAACAATCAAAAGATGCCATGGTTGCAGAAAGCGCTGGAGAAAATGATTTACACCAACTCAAAGTACAAGCCTCCAGAGTGTTGATATCAAAATTCAAATTGGCCATGAATTTTACTGGCGTTAAGGTTCTTGGAATACTAACATTGTAAAACCCGTCTCCCACTACTCCCAAGTCATTTGCTTCAGCAGCTGGAACAAATGGAACATAAACGAATCTAATCGCATCGGGAGCAGCGTTCAATTGTTCGTTAACCACTATATCACCATGTATGTGAACAGCAGGTTGGCCATTTCTATTTTCAGGGAACAGAAGGAGTGGCAAAGGATAATCCCTCAAATATAATACCAATGTGGAACTGAGAATATTCAAATTCATAGGAATCAATGTAGTATATACCTGTTTTGGTTGTTTCTTACCATATGTGTAAAGGAAATGATCGACCTTGTCAAATTCAAAGCTTGGTTTGTCAAAGGTTAAATCAAGATCTTTAAACAAAACAACAAACAAAGGAGTAGTTTTGGGATATGCCAAAATGCTATGCTTTGCCAAAAATGTAGGATTGATAGACTCTTTCCCCCAACTTGTATCTGTCTTATATTGCATGGCATCTTCTCTTGTCTTCTTATATGCTTTGAATTTGGAGATCCATGAATCACTGAAGTGTTCAAGTAACTTATCTTTAGCAATTGCAACATCCTCAAAGTCAGTAGTAGTCTTTGGTTTATCTGGCTGAGATTCTTCCGAAGAAACCGTTCCAGAGTTGTTATTGCTGTTATGAGCGTGAAACACTTTCTTGAAGTTGAGTTTTCCAAATTCTCTCTGATTCTGTCTCTTGGAGCAAGAAAAGGTTGTGAAAGCGCGATCCTTCTTGAGAAATCTAGAGTTATCAACTGGGGCATTCGTCAAATTCGTCTGGATTGAGTCTGTTAAAGTGTTAACATTAGCATGTCCCCTTAATTTAGTCTCAGCTGTTTCCTTGAAAAGCTTCCACTTTCTAAGTCGTTCTGCTTGTTCCAAGAAACCGAGCTGGAATACTAAAGAAAGTTGACTTTCAAATGGATCATCCTCTAACGTAACCAATAAACTTCTGGCTTTAATATTGATCTTAGGGATCATCTTTGCATCCTCCTGTTGAGGTGGAAGTCTTGGGAAATCTTTCTCGCCATTGTGCAATCTCTCGAAATTGTGTTTCAATTGCTTGAAGGTCTTGTAGAAGGTGGCAATATTATCAATAACCGTAAAAAAGAGGAAGTCATATGGCGTATTCAATCTAATACCATCAGTAACCAATTGAAATTTACTTCCCGTTTTCTCGTCGTTGAGTTTAAATTCCGATTCTCTTATTATAATCAACCTCGTCCAGATTGAAATCTTAGGATGCATAACATATCCTCTAAAGAATGAGAATTTAACACTTGGGTGGAGCATGATATCAGTAACATTTAATGTATCGATCTCAAGCAATAAATCAACATCATTAGGCAACATTGCCTTAATATCAATCGAATTGATATGTAAATCCAAATCAAGATATTTTTTGGTACTTGATTGAATCACTTTCCTCTTACTCTTCTTGATTAATCCAGAGTTATGAATTAATCCAGTAAGATAGAATCCTAACCAAAACAAGAAAACACTTATATTACCCTCAATTTCAGGAATGGTAATAGCGATTCTCTTCGATTCACCTTGATTGGTGGCCCTCAACTCTCTTACAAAAAGAA
This sequence comes from Nothofagozyma chilensis, assembly GCA_030573195.1. Lineage (NCBI taxonomy): Eukaryota > Fungi > Ascomycota > Pichiomycetes > Serinales > Cephaloascaceae > Nothofagozyma > Nothofagozyma chilensis. Next base: position 51,088 of record JAJMCV010000090.1, read on the forward strand.
CTCTCTGGACTAGATCACTATCGTCGTCAGTCCAAGAATTATTTATCTCAGTATTTATGGTGGACATTTCACTGAATGAATCATCGGCTGACTCTAAGTCATAATAATCATCATCCAAAGAGTCAACATTGTTATGTTTCAGGTAAAATGCAGCATCAAGAACAATTCTATCAGAAAGAAGCTCTGTGATTGTCCAGATGGTGATGGCAGAAATCCCCGAGTTGAAGAGATCCTTTCTTCTATTGAAATTTATATTGATATCAGTAACTTTGGCTCTCAAACCTCTACTGAAATCTCCCAAATCGATGACAGAACTATCAAGGGGATTAATGAATTCGTTGGAAGGGAATGATTCCTTACAAGATATAGAAACCAATATTTGAGTGGTGACCAACTTGAAAGAGTGAACCATCGAGGGAACCAACTCTGTGAAATGGGCGTTAACCTTCTGTACGCTTGTTGCCAATGTTTCTGGTTGTTGTTGTCCTTCAACATCATCCGAAGGTTCAGCTTCGATAAAAAGATTCATGAGTTGCGCCAATCTCTGGATAAATGACTCATGAACAACCACCAATTCAACGGATTTAAGGTATGTATTGACATTGATATGCAGTCTCTTAAGATTATAATCTATAATAAAGTTCAACTTATCGACTCCAAGTAAATTTTCATTGGATAGCCATCTAAACCTTTTGAATTTCAATGCATTTCTGATATGCTTGGCAGTTTTCTTCTTAAATCCCCTTTCAACAGGATGATTGGCTGGATTGATCATCAACGATTCATTGGTTACCGACAACAAGCTGAGTGATATCAATTGATTATCTGGATTGTCTCTTTCATAACCATGATTTTGGAAAGATAGGGGAATATGGAGGTTGATTCTGGATTCAAAAAGGGCAAATTTGAATGAAAGATTGTTTAGCTCATCTAACAAGACAAGCATGGCGTTCTTAACACTACTACCGTCGTCCTTTAGACTAGAATCCACAGTAATATCCTTCTTTTCTGACTTACATTTCTTAGCAAGGACGACAATCTGGTCATAATAAATATCAAGCGAAGGATTATTGACCACTGCTCCACCTTTAATACCAAAGACCTGGGTAGCCGTCTTTCCTTCCTTCAACTCGTTCAAATACGATTCCGAGATAACAGAATTCACTATCTTATGAAAGTCGGAATTGATGGTGAGATTGGCATTGGGAAGATCCAAAATTTGATATTTCTGGTGCTGGATTTTAAGGGAAGTTAAATATACGGCCAATATATGCAACGAGAACTCCTTTCCAGGCTCTTTTACTTCAATGTTATGTAAAGATAATTGCGAAACCGTCTGAACATTAGTGAGAAAGTTTGCACAGGTCACGACAGACGAGCCAATCTCGAGCTGGAAACTTTCAAGTTTGAGTTCAATAGACGTGATCAAGCTGAGAATTGCGTTGATTTTCTTCTCCATAAAGTTACGTTTTTGTATTTTGTCCTGCAAAGTCATAACCGGTTTTGGTTTAGGGTCTGGTTTGGACTGGAAATGGAACTCATTCAAGGGGAGTCTCACCTTCCCCAACGTCAAACTGATGACGAAATCTTTGAGAATAATGGTCACCTTGCTCCTATCGAGAGGATTGGAACTACCATAACTCAAACATTTGACCTCGAGCTCGATGTTATTGAAGATTCTGAATTTCTCGTAGGCTTCATTGGTGTCGGCCTCGTCGAGCAAAAACCCGCGGAACAAGCTGATATGGAAGGTCATGGCGGAGAGATCTGTGTCCTTCTTGACAATGTAATTCATGTAATTGAAAAAGAGCACCTTTGGCGCAATTTTGGGATGGGAGATGGTGACATTGTACAATTGGACCTTGAAGAAGTTGAGGATTCTGTATTTGGAAAGAATGCCATAGAGTCGTTGCGAGAGATGGAGTTTGATGAGATCGTCCTCAAAAACCGCCTTCTTAGACTTTTTCTTGGGAGCAGGGGAATCAACAACCACCTCCTTTTCAAGCAAACGGACATATACCTCGGATAGGTCCAATGACACCCGTTTCCCCTGGATGGTGGTGAAGGGATTGACGTTCAATTTGATTTTTCCCACGGTAATAACGGCATTTTTGGTTCGAAGGGTCACCTTGGATAGCGAGAGCCAACCCACCTTTTTGGCTGAAAAGTTCTTGGAAACGTTGATTACGGCCAAAATTAGTAGATAAGCCACCACCCAGATGACTCCGACGGTGTAGATGGCTGTCCACATGATTTGACGAGGAATTGGGCTGGAGGATGTTAAAAGACGGTCCAATTTGGACTGAAGTTGCAATACAATTCTTCTTATCGGCGAATCCCAGGGTTAGCTGCCGCTACAGCGTATTTCTCTTCATGTATTGTGCTGTGGGTGTACAGCACAATGGAAGTTGACGGCAATGGGATGTCCTAGCAATGGTGCATGAGGACCTAGCAATGGATCGGGAGTGGTTTCGACCCTTTGTTTGATTATCTCTATTTCTCATAATTGTATTTCTCATAATTGTATTTCTAATAATTGTATTTCTCATAATTCTATTTCTGATAATTGTATATATATTCATTTATAATCTTTAATGTTTCATCAATCAGATTTGTTAATATTGTTTCAATTGTCCTAGCAATGGTGCATGAGGACCTAGCAATGGGTCGGGAGTGATTTCGACCATTTGTTTGATTATCTCTATTTCTCATAACTCTATTTCTCATAATTGTATTTCTCATTATTCTATTTCTCATAATTCTATTTCTGATAATTGTATTTATATTCATTTATAATCTTCAATGTGTAATCAATCAGATTTGTTAATATTGTTTCAATTGCCCTACCAGTGGCGCATGAGGACCTACCAATGGACCGAGAAATATGTTCAATTATTTGTTATTCCGTTTATGATTCTGTTCATCTGTCTTCTTTAGATCAATAAATATAACAATTGCCATTCACTAGTCTTATTTATTCAAAAAAATTGCCCCAACAATGGTGCATATTGGCGTCCGAACCTACCAATGGGTCAAGAAATATCGTTCTTCCCAGTTCTTTAATTATTTCCATTCCATTTAAAATTCCATCTATCTTCTCGTACATCTGATATCCCCAAATTGCTTATCTAACAAACGATTATTCTTGAAATCCCTCCCACCCCAAATCGATAAACGCCCAGCAACAACATCCCCAATTAGGAAATCTACATTGACGATACTACAAAAAACAATCCCATAACAATGAGATAATCGAACCGAATCAAATAACGACACTACATACGTGACTTCAACCGCAATCTCTTGAATCAATTACGACACATCATCATTGACAATTGTACAATGGGTGAGTAACGCAAATGGCCTCACCATAACGATGACACCCCCCTCGTCACAGCAAATGGACGACCATATATAAAATCTCCGTTGTTGAGTCTACTAACGCATGTCTCAGGTCCCAAGAAAATGTCATTGAAAGAGTTCTATGCCGATGAATGTAAGTGATGGACCATTGAGTCTTTCCTTGTGTTATCCATACTAACATCTCCAGCACTAGGTGGTTCGTGGGCAGATGACGATATTGATCTCAGCTCTATATCGGTCCCTATCGAGAAACTCCACCATGAACAACAACGAATGGGCTCCTCCATGTCGTATGGCAGTCCCATGGGCCACCATTACGGCGCGGGCTCCATCACAGACATGGGTCCGCCATATATCGTCAAGCTCTCCAATTTACCGGTCAATGCGTCCGATTCCTTCATCACAGACATGTTCAAGAGCAGATTCATGACGACCAAGAAGTTCAAGATCCTCGTGGATCCCTCGTCCAACGTGTTGGAGACCAGAATAATCAAGAAGATCTCCTTTGTGGAATTGGCGTCCTCCATGGAGCTCAACAAGGTGCTCAAATGGCACGATTTGTACTACGGGCCCAATAAGAAGGTTTTCGTTGAATTGGCCAATTTCGACGACTTCAAGCACTCCTTAGAGTTCAATTCAGCACACCAGACCGAGATAACGGAGATCGAGTCGGATTTTTTCTCCAATAGGTCCTCGTTTAGAAAGCCTGTCGCGCCATCCAACGCTCAACCAACAGAACATCTTCCACCCAAGTCACAATCCTTGCCCTCTCCCACGCAGGAGAGAAGGAAATCGAATCCGTTTGGAAACGCAAAGCCGGTGGATACCTTGAAGAAACAGTTGGAAATCGACAAGATCTTGGACCATTCGGCCATCAATCACACCACATTCAAGACCTTGGGCGATGGTGCTGGAAAGGACGATGTGCCAATGAGTCCCAAAAGAAAATCTGTTTCTTCTCCACTCAAACAATCTGTTCCCTTGCCAATGAAGCTCGAACCACATCCTGAAATCAAACCGCAACCAAAAGAGCCATTAGAGCCAGCAACAATTCCAACAACCACTATCACACCAGCTCCTGCAATTACTACGAACTCGAGTTCTCACACTTTAACTCATACCAAGAAATTGACCATGACCTCGCCAAGGAAGACGAACACGAGGATGAAAGAAGATGATAAAAAGACACTTGTGACACCCGAAGAACCAATCTCTCCTTGGGATAAATCTTTGGCCTCGAAGATCGCTTCAAAGTTATCTCCCTCCGCTTCTCCATCTCCCAGCCAATCTCCTCGTAATAAGACTATTTCCACCTTGACCAGCAGCACCGTGAGAACTAATTCCCAGTTGAAGGAAGAATTGAAGAAAGAACCAAAGAAGATAGTGAAGATTTTAAAGAGAAAAGTTCCTGACTTGACTCTCAAAGAAAGTGAGGGTAAAACAGATGTCTTGAAAACGAAACAGGAAAGCGACATTTTAGCCTCTGAAACCAGGGACGAATTGGCCAAGGAAGTATTGGAAGAGCCATCTAACGCGACACCGGAGAAATCAAAAGATACGGATGCGGTTGGTACTCAACCGATCTCTCTTCCTGTTGATTCTAATATTCAGGAGGAAATTGACAATAAATTGAAGCAGATTCAAGATCAAATAGACCAACAGAATTCTCATTTACCATCCATTCCAAATTTCCAAGGGGGTTCGCCTTTAAAGCAACAAATTTCTCCCCAAGTTCTTCTTTCATCTCCTCAATCTCAACAGCATTCAAATGGAAAGTTATTTCAACAAATACCTATCCCTCATTATGCTATTCATCCAAACCAATTTGGAAAACACTATCAACAACCATATATAAACAACAAATACCAGCAACAGCAACAAGCTCAAGTTCAAATGGTGAATACTCAAAATCACCATCCAATTTATAGTAGAATCGGAAATGGAAGTACCCCTTCATATCCTCCTCCACATACTCAGATGCCTGGGTTTGGTAATGGTAATGTTCCATACGGACTTAGATCTCCTAAGAAAGTCGATTATGAGCTTTCTCAAGTTGATGGAACAAGTCCTCAAAGGCCCATGCCTCAAAAGAGCTTCAATCCAACTCCAAATGATCCGAATATGTATTCTGCAAAGCAACCCAAACCAACAAAGCCTAACTTTGGCCAATCCCAGGCTTCTGTGATTAAGCCAGTTAGTGATAGTTCTTCGCCAGTGAGGCCAAAGACAGAAGAATTGTTGGTGAGCGAGGAAAACAAGAAATTGGATAATTCAGAAGAGGCTAAACTTAAGGATGACACTGAAAGTATATCCAGAAGCTCTTCTAAATCCAATAGAAATTCACGTGAGGTTACTAAGGATATCAAGCCAAGAGTAAGAGCTAATAGCACTAGAAAATCCTTTGACAAGGTCAACTCGAAAGATAATACAAGAAAAGAACAACAGGAAGAACCAATCGATTTGACTTCAAGAAGTGACAGAAGTGCAAAACCACCAAGAGAATCGAAAGGTCCAGAACTGGAATACAATGTCAAGCCAACTGACACTGCTATTCCAAGAGACAGAATCTCGACTAGAGGTAGGGGTGGATCTAGAGGAAGAGGATCCTTGAAGCCAAGATCCACTTATATTAGGAAATCTGATACAAATTCATCCACTTCTCTTGCTTCGAAAGATGGTGAAGAGAATGGTAATACAGACAAGTCAGCAAGTATTTCTATTGAAAATACGCCACCCGTGCAAGATGCTTCTGTTAGAGATTACCCTCAAAATGGGCAACCAAAGAAAGACAAGAAGGATCGAAAAGATAACAGGAGTCAAAAGGGATCTAAAGAATCCCTGCCTTCGAAATCTACAAATACTACAGAATCTACTGTTGCTAGACCTGTCGAAGCTAAAAACACTCGTGGGCCACCAAAAGGAAAATCCAGAGAGATGTCGAAAGATAAACTGCCAGATTTCAAAAAGGAAGAAGCTCCTAACGTCTCTGAACCCAAAGATAAGTCAAGTAATAATGGCTTATCCCCCGATTCCAAGACCGAGAGATCCCCAGTAGCTCCAAAGGAAGGTCAAGAGGATAGTACACATGCTCAAAGTGATGAAACAAATGGCATAGGATCCACCACTAACAATGGTGAGGCCATTCGAGGCGGTAGAGGAGGGCTCAGAGGAAGGGGAAGAGGACGTGGGAGAGGTGCTTTCAGAGGAAAGGCGCAAAACTATAATCAGCATTATGTCAGAGATAAGTCCAAGTTGACTGCTACAATCGTTGCTCCTACTTCAACATCGGCACCTTCTGAAGTTTAACAAGACTGAAGAATTGGTCACTGAATTAAGGCTGGCTCTTATTTTAGTTGTACGATCTAAATGATAACGAAACGCGAAAAAATGGATGTAGTTCTACAATCAGATAAACATATTTGTTCATTATTCTTTCTCATTTTAATATTTCCACGACACCAAAATCAACGCAAAATAAAGCTAACTCGTGATAACTATCTCTTTGCTCACTTATTCTCAATTTTTCTTCTCTTTTCTCTCAAACATAACTGTCACTAAATCCACTATCATTGAGAATTAATTCAACTAGAACATAGCAATAAAAAATAAAAAACAGTCAACTTTTTAACCAACATTCAGAAAGTACTTGATACCTCCATTACTAACACATCCTTAAACAAACACAACATTAAATCACATCCAATAATCTCAACAAAAACAATACCTAAAAAAAATGATGCACTAGTAGTAGGGTACAATAACTCTCGAAGATACCTTTCACAATATACCACTGTCTCTCAACGAATTCTCAAGAATTGTTTCCTTGACTGCGGCAAAAACAAGTTGGATGTTTGAGGTATCGGTGGCTTGAGTGACATGTGGATAAATATTCAAACCAGATCTGTTAACTTGAGTGAATCTCCACAATATATATTTTGCAGCCTTGTTAATATCATTACCGCCCGTATAATCAGGGAAAAAATCCTCCAAAGGTGAATTTGGAAGCTTTTCAGCGAAAACATCGATCTTATTCAAGAATAAAACCACCGAAGTTCTCAAAAACCACCTAGAATTGACCACCGAATCAAACAAAATCAACGATTCTTCCAATCTATTCTGCGAATTCTCCTCCAACAACACTTGGTTGTATTCGGACAAGGCGACACAGAAGATGATCAAGGTGACATTGTCGAAACAATGGATCCATTTTCTTCTTTCTGACCGTTGACCACCAACGTCATACATGTGGATATTCAAGCCTCCCATGGAGAATCTCGTTTCAAAGATCCCTGAGGTCTTCTTACGGGTTCTCAAGACATCTGTTACCGACGGAACATAGCCTTCTGTTGCGATTCTGGGCAACGAATCAAAGAAATACTTGGCCGAGTCCATGAGATAGAAATTGGATCTGTTTTTCTGGAGAAACTTCTGAACCTTGGGATCTCTGTATACTCGTAAAATTTGTTTGGAGATATCTAGATCAAAGGGCTCCGAGGGGTCCACGGGAGGCTCATAATTCATCAATTCCAGTAATTGTGTGTATTGGAGACGATCACTGGCGATCTCCGGATCCTCGTCATTATTTATGTCCCCATCGCGTTGGGGAGTTCCGTCCACCAAAGAGGGCTCGAGCTCCAAGATGGCATTGATGATGCTTTTGACACATTCCAAGATGTTTCTGTAGACAAAGGGCTTGTACTCGAATAATTCTTCTCTACTGTAGCCGTCCTGGTGCAAGATCTTCATTTGTTTGATGATGGTGGACTTTCCGCTCTCACCGGAGCCCAATAATAAGATCTTGATCTCCTTGTTGTTGGTGGAACTTGAGATGGAGTTCTTCAATTGGGTCTCATTTGTGATGGTGTTGGAGCTGTAATTCCCGCTCAAATTGCCATTGCTGTTGTTGTTCGTGTACAATGTGTTCTGGTTGGCGGTGGGGGTTGTGTCGGACGAGTTCGATTGCTCGTCCTTATTACTGACAATGGATTGGTTATTCTGGATGGAGGGCACCGAGTTCTTTTTGTTTCGCACATTGGTGGTGGAGTTATTATCCAACGAAGCCAACGGAGGGGGCGGTTGGACGGTCCTTCGTTCCGTCCGCGAATACGTCTTGTTCTCCTGCGAAGGAGGAGCTTCCTTCGACCCACAAGAGCCCATAGGTGTGTAGTGTTATCGATTGTGTGATCAGAAAAACACAGTGGTGCGAAAAAGAGATTAATTGTAGAAACAATCGCATACATATATTATACAGCAACAGTGTTTTTTGCTGGGTTCAAACACACCGCTGGCCCTCACAGGCCGGCCCTAAGCACGTACACGGTGATTACTGTCACACCCGTGCAAGTATGACTGGGTGGAGCCAGTGACGGGCGAGAGAATAAGCACGGAGAGCGGCTGCCCCAGCGAGACAACAGAGGCGCAGTGTTTATCGGCTATTTTTGGCAAGTCTGGTTACGGTTGTTTCTTGGAGCAACCCAATTGAATTCATGCTATTTCTCCTCCTTGTTGGTACCGGCAACCTCTGACGCTCGTAACCCCAGCCAGCACCAGACTCCGACGGGCCCATCCATGTGACTGCAGACTCTCACCACCCATGACATCATGTGTGAAATGGCGATTTTCTCTAAATGGACATCTCCGAAATGGGGAAATTGTATTATCTGGTCTAGATCATTCATCCATTCTCTTGTTCTGTGTTGTCTCTGTCGTCTTCATCGCCCGCTCTGGAAACCCTCCACCCACAGTAGTTTGCAGCCAATACCCATTGATGCTGTTCCTGACATGGTTGCAACACATAGACAGTTCCATGTGCAATAGGCCGTGGAATTCCACCATGGTCGTAAAATCTGCTCTGTCGCTCGTACAATGCTTCCAGATGGCTCGTTATCATGCACGGCTCCATGGTGGAATCCCAATGACACCAGGACCCGGCAAGTGGGGTTGTTCTATGTCTGACATTGGCTGTGCGAGGGGCAATATATACGTCATATCACTAGTGAGATGATCTTATATGAGACATTATCTATATTATTTGAGGTTTGAGACTGATACAAGGGACTTACTCGTGATATGCGTCTCGTCCACATAATACCTTTCTACATGAAATGGGTCCAAAAGATTTATTTTTGAATGCTGGGGGATATTGGATTTTCCACAACATTCGTCTTTCTATTCATTTACATCTTCAAATTTATATGGTTTCGACTCTTCACTTGCATCTATATAACATCCCCACACCAATCACTGGTGACAACACTACTACGGTACTACCACTATATGCAGGTCATCTCTCTCCCTCTGTTATCAATTATTGTCGTCCATCTACCGTTTCGTGGTTTTTCCACACAAACAAATATCAGTCTTCAAGAACTTTGCCCTTTAAAGAACCACAACTGCGGGAAAAAGAGAATGGATCATGCCGTCCAGCGATCAGCCGATAGTGGGGAATTCGATATTGAGCTTCAATTTGTCGAATACCGTAAATAACACGTCCACCAACACGCCCAAGACGCCCAAGAAGCCCAAGTCTGCCAACAGGGGCCTCGACCTTTCTACACAGCCGTTCAAAGTAGCCCATCAGAAGATCAATCTCGATGTGGACTTGCTAAATACCCAGATCCAGGGGTTCACGGAGTTGACCATTGTGCCGACGGAGCGCAAGTTGGACCTCATCAAGTTGGACTGTAGAAACCTCCAAATCAATAAAGTGACCTTGAGCACAGACACCTTACATGAGCGCAAATTGACCTTCAAATACGACGACAAGATAAATGTGAACGACGAGACAGACGAGAGCAACGGCTTTTTCGGCTTATACAGCGATTACATCTCCATACATCAACACCATTGGTTGAGTAACAGATTGGATTACTTATTCAACGAGACAGACACGGAGGAGTTGGCTATCTTATTGCCGGATAAATTGAAATTAACCGCCAATAGCGCCACTCCCAGTTTCACGCCCAGAACGCCCCAGACCAGCAATTTGGCGGAAAATGCTTACAGTCCGATCTATCTCAAGATCGAGTATTCGTTGAAAAACCCCAAAAACGGCTTAGTTTTCAGGAGCGGCATCAGAAGTGCCAATCCCAAGAAGGATTGGCATGCATACACAACCAATTCGGATTATAACATCTCTACCTCGAGTTGGGTCCCCTGCATGGACAATTTGTGGGAGAGATCCACTTGGCAATTGGAATTGAGCATACCGAGAACAATCAAAGACATAGGTAATTCCAAGCTTCTAGGCTCGGCAGAAGCAGAGACCGCTTTGGATAATCAAGACGAAGAAGAGGATGACGACAATTACGAATTAATGGTTGTCACAGGTGATGTCAGTAATTTGAAAGAAGTTCCCCACGATAGAGATATGTCCAAGAAAGTGGTGAGTTGGTCGATGTTCAATCCCGTTTGCTCGCATCATGTCGGTTGGGCCGTTGGTCCCTTCAATGCAACGACCTTACCAAGTCTTTCAGACGAAGAGGGAGAATTGAATGAAGATGAACGAGACACCAATACGGTTCCTTGTCTCATTTACAGTCTTCCAGATCAATCGGATGCTGCAATGAACACCTGTATCTTCATGGATAAGGCTATGGATTTCTATGTGAGAGAGTTTGCCTCGTATCCTTTCAACAGTTTTTGTATTGTGTTTGTCGAGGACTGTATTTCGGATTGTAGTTTTGCGGGACTTTCCGTGTTCAGTGATAAATTATTGTACACGCCAGATTTGGTGGAGCCAATGTTCAACAACACTCCTATTTTATTGCAGTCACTTTCAAACCAATGGTCCGGTGTATATGTGGTACCTCAGACTTTCCAGGATATATGGTGTACTATTGGTATTTCTCATTACATGGCACTTCAATTCATAAAGAAATTGATGGGTTCCAATGAATTCAAATTCAGAGTAAAAAAACAATCAGATGAGATTGTAAATGAAGATGTTGGGAAAAGACCGTTGGCAGATCCATTTTTCCGGTATCCTATCAATGAAGAGGACCTCAGTTTTATCAAGTTGAAGGCACCAATAGTGCTTTTCATATTGGATCAAAGGATGACGAAAACTGATAAGTCATTTGGTTTATCTAGAGCGTTGCCCAAACTTTTCTTTCAAGCATTGTCTTCAGATTTACCCAACAGTACTTTGTCCACCTCTCATTTGCAACACGTGTGTGAGAAAGTGAATCATAACAAGTTAGATAACTTTTTCCGCCAGTGGGTATACGGATCTGGAGTTCCTATATTTCAGGTGACGCAAAGATTCAACAAGAAACGGATGGTGATCGAAGTGGCGATCAAGCAAGTACAACAACAAGAAACAAAACGTCAACATCCACATCCTAAGAACTTTATCCGTGACTCGATTCATTACCTAGAAGATGAACAGCATTATCCAATCCAATCACTTTTCACTGGTCCCATGACTATCCGTATTCATGAGTCCGACGGTACTCCCTACGAACATATAGTGGATTTGAAAGACAGCAATACCAAGTTGGATATCCAATATAATACAAAATATAAAAAGCTACTTAAGAGATCTAGAACTGAAGTACACATGAAGGAAGAAGATAATATGGATATAGATAATGATGAGCCGGTACCAACAGTTCAGCATAACAGTCTTGGTGATATTTTGACGAGCCCAGAAGAAAAGAGTTTTTGGAATTTGTCTGAATGGTCTAAAGATGAGGAAGAATCTATTGCAAATGAAGGATTTGAATGGATTAGAGTCGACGCTGATTTTGAATGGATAGGGAAATTGGACGTAAAACAGCAAGATCCTATGTTTGCTGCGCAGCTACAACAAGATCGTGATGTCGAGGCACAACTTGAGGCGGTGAAATTCTTTGGAGACCAAGAAAAGCCCAATTCTATCCATTGTTCGGTTCTATTAAGGACCCTTTTGGATGATCGTTACTACTACGGAATAAGGGTAGAAGCTGCAAGAGCGTTGGCCAACTTTTCCAAAGAGGATAACGCTTACATAGGATTGAAATACTTGTTAAAAGCATTCAAGAAGTTATTCTGTTTTGAGGGAAGTGACATTCCTTTATCCAATGATTTCAGGGACTTTGGTAAATTGTTCCTTCAAAAGGAAATACCACACTTCCTTTCCAATATCAGAGATAATCAAGGTAACGTACCAAGTGAGATAAAGAGTTTCTTGCTAAATCTTTTAAGATATAATGAGAATGTCAATAATGAATTCAGTGATAGCTTCTATTTAGTGGATGTTGTCAAATCTTTGGTGAATTCTGTATTGAATCCATTGCAATTGAGCCAAGATCATTTCGTTTTGAATAATGATTATGAGATCGAAGACCCATTTCTAAATGACGTTCTTACAGAACTTAATCGAACTCAGAAGATGGATGAATGGATACCGTCATATCAGAGTATGGTTTCCACGGCTTGTTTGGTGGAAAAGGTTAAGATGGCACGTCAAGGCTTAATCAGAATGTCCTATGAAGAATTATTGCACTTCACTCAAAGAAAATATAATCTTGAAGCTAGAATTGTTGCATTCGAGGGTTTATTCGGTCTTGGGGCTTTGAAAAACTCTTCGGTTCTTCAATATTTCTTTAAAACCTGTTTATTTGATTCTTCCTCATATTTAAGGACAAAATTGATCCAGTCGTTCGTTCGTGCGATATCAGTTGCCGCTATATATGGAACACCATCTCAGCTAGATGATGATGAGTTTGATACTTTGAATAAGATTATTGACGACTCATTGAATTCCAATACTAAAACTAATATGGTGATTGTCGAAGATGGCTCCAATTTTGAAATCAACTCCAGAAGAGATGCATTTGCCAGAGAAACACTTTATGGTGCAATCGAACTTCTTAGAAGAGATTATTCGATTGGAAAAGGGTTGAAGGATTGCTTATGGCAAGCGATTCATTCGTCTACTTTGAGTGTTTATGAGCTTCGGAATCTATTCGATGTTTGTAATATCCTTTATGATGCTGGTGATGAAATTAATGTTACTATACCTGTACCAAATGTTCCATCGAAAGACTTGAATAAAAAAATAGTTGCCAAATGGGATGGTGACCGAGTGGTTAGTATAAAGAGAGAAGGTAGGTTCAAGATCCAGTTAACGTCTCTCAAGCTCTCCAGAAAGAAAAGCATGTCAGAGATGGCAACTCCAAGACCGATTTTGAAGCTTTCTTCAAGAGATTCTACTGCCCCTGTGATCAAGCTTTCTTCTCGTGCGGAGAAATCTTCAGTCGAACCACCCGTTTCTGAAGTAAAGAAGGAAACTCCTAGAATTAAATTGAAGATAAAAGATCCAAAAGCGTCTACTCCTGCTAAAGTGCCTATTCCGGCCCCTCTAGTGATACCAGCTGCTCCAACACCACCAACACCACCAACACTTCCAGCACCTCCAACAGAATCTCCAAAGAAAGTGGCTAAGGAAACACCTCAGTTAAAATTGAAACCCGCTGCGCTCTTCGTTAATAAGAATGTGAGAGTGAACAAGGCCGATGATAGATTCGAAGTTTCCTTTAAGCTAAAGGTTTTACCAACAATACCTGTCACAATATCCAGTGAAAAGCGAGTTGAGATAGAGGACGAGACATATCCGCTAGTTGTTGTAGATGAAGGTTTAGTGACAATAAAGCTTTCAAAAGAAAAGTTGAGTGCCGTAAAAACCAAGTCCACGGTTATTTTGAAGAAGCTTGCTAAATCTTCTATCTTAAAACAAAATCCTAGCGATCCCTTGAGATACGTAAAGATTCATATTAATAAGAAAGAGATATTAGTCTCTTCTGACCCTTTTGACGAGTCTAGCGATCAAAGTGTGTCGGCCCCCACGATTGTCAAAAAAGAATCTACTAATGATAGTGTCATGATTGACCCATATAGTGCCATTCCATCAGAAGTGGAAGAATTCAAAGTGAAAAAGGAAAGCAAGACAGTTGATAGAGTGGTCGTCAAAAGTGAAAGCAGATCTCGCGAAGAATCCTCAAGCTTGTCAGAAAAGACTAGCAGCGAATCAAAGCTGAAATCACAATCCAGATCGTATTCTCCTATTGACTCTGAATCTTCTACAATATCAAGGATTCCGTCTGCTCCGAAGCTGATGAGAGAGAAGTCTCATAGTCCGTCTGACTTCTCGGGATCTTCTTCTCAATCCAACTCGAGATCATCTAGTCCGTTTTCAACGGGCCCTAAAGAAAAGTCTATTAGAAAGAAGCAGCATAACAGAAGAGAGGAAGATTTGATGTATAGTAACGATCGTCGACAAAAGGTGAAACTTAATATCAAATCTATACATCCAGATAAACCACTAAAGAATCCACCACCGCCTCCAAAACGTCCTTCTCCACCACCCCCTGCTCCTCCGCCATCTTCTTCCTCCGCCAAACCAGAGCGCAAAAAGCCTATGATCAAACTCAAGTTGAATCGTCCAAAGTGATCATTAGGAATGAATGACTTAACGTATAAAAGTATTATTAATGTATAATAGTCTCAATGAGAAATGCTCATTGTATTTGAAATTAAAGACCTGTAGGCCCATATTGTACTACAAATTGTCTGTAAAAGGACACATCTAGATTTCCTATATAATGATTACAACTTCGAATGGGTTACTTATAAGTCACCAAAAGAGTCGTAGGTGGATCTCCAATACTTGAAGAAACCAAGTAAGAATTTAACACCTAAACCCACATCTTTTGAACCAGTAGTGGCTCTGATAGAGTGCATTGACAATTGTGGAATACCCAAGTCGATAGTTCTAGCACCAGTTTGAAGAGAAATGGAAGGACCAATAGTACCACCTGATCTGGAGTCGTTTCTGATTTGGAAGTATTGGACAGTATCACCATGTAACTTAGCAATAGCCTCAACAATAGCAACTCCGACAGCGTCAGTAGCCATATGGCCGTTTGAGTCTAATGCAATTGAAACACCTACGTTTGGAAGAGGCTTGTGGTTTTCTAATGCAACACTTTCAAAGTTTGGATGGGTCAAATGAAGAACATCAGCAGAAATAATGAATGTGTTAGCATAAGCCTTTCTAAGCAATTCGGTAGTGTTCTCTTGGGGGAAATAAGCAGCAATAACTCTTGAAACGACACTTTCAGTTAAACCACCCTTGATACCTTGTCTGGTCGCAGAACCTATTTCTTCGTTGTCAAATAAACCCACAATGGAGAAGGAATCTTCTGGGATTGGCTTTTCAGTGAACTCCAATAATGCGGAGATACCTGCAAAGGAACAAATTCTGTCATCGATTCTAGGAGCATAGAGGAACTCTTTGTTAAGACCACCAACAATACCCTTTTGGACATCGAAAAGATCCAAGTCCAATTGAACGATATCTGTAACTGGAACACCGGCCAATTTGGAGATATATCTTAATAAGGTGAGGGAATGCTTACCGTACAATGGAGCAGACTTTTCGTCTTCGGAGGGAGTTGGAGATTCGGAAGAGTAGCCTACAACGGGAACTGCCTGAGTCTCCTTGTTGAAAGGTCCTTGGGATGGAGCGCCGAAATGAGGAGCTAATGTTGGGATATGGGCAATTGGATGCGGAGTAGAGTTAATCAATTTTGACTCAATCTTACCGGAAGCGGTCTTAACCAACACTCTACCACCAAGACCCAAATCTCTGTCCCACCACAAATCGCTCAAGGCACCGGCATAAGGGGCAACGCCCAAAAGCTCATAGCCATCCACCTTGTTCTTGATGGAAGCTGGCTTCAATTTCGTGGCCAAGGCATCGATATGGGAGCCAATGACCCCGGCACCCTTTTCCGGAGTCCATTTGGAGCCAATAGCGAAAGCAGCCAAACAGGTGCCGGAACGATGGGTGAAATACAAACCAGCACTCAATCCCTCCCATGACTCCTTCTCGGAGACGTATTTGAAGCCCTTGGAGGTCAACAACTTGCTGAAATATTCAACTACATGGTAGGTAGTAGGACATTCGTATGTGAAATCGATGTAGTTTTGGGTGTAGTCCTCGAAGTATTTTTCTGAGAAGACCGAGGTTTCAATGGAATTGGCAACAAATTTTGGCTCGTCGCCCTTGACGGCGTTCTTCTGCGACATCTCCATCAATTGAACGGCCTGTTGAAGAGCCTTAATGGCTGCATTGGCATCGAACTTATCAGACATATTAGAATTATCACGAAATTTGAACAGCTGCTAGAATTGATATTTCCAAACAATTGCAGTTGTCTATATGTAGCTAATCGTCTCCGTCGCACCGCTGGCTGGCCGTTTAGATTTTATATATGTCCATTCGAAGGTCTGGCTCCACTGCGTCATAGTGGCTGGAATGGGAAAAACTGTGTGGTTATCAGGAAAGTGCATATACCGGATTGAGAGGGCGGATGTATGGTTGCGAGCGCGGATAGATACTCTTACGGCGGTAAAGGGAGATGTTTCACGACGTGAGATATGTCGTATTGAGTGGATTTTCAAGCAGGAACAAGTGGTATTCTTTGTGTGGTTCTCTTAGAAAGGGGAAAAATAAGGTCCAATATGGTCCATTTTGATGTTGTTGAATATGTCATGAATAACTGATATTCTCCTTATTAGCTCTACTTGAATCATCCACAGTTGAATCACACACACACCACCACCACACCACCACCACACCCACACCCACCACTTCCTTGTTCATCCAGTTATGAGCCCCATCCAGCTGTCCATCATGACAGTGCGATAACCATTAAATTCCGTCCTCTCCATAGACAATGTGTAATTGTCCTTCTGTATTGGTAACCGCTGCTATATTGGGAACCCAGACATAATATACTCTCCCCCAGTAGAATGCAAAACTAAAATAAACCGCTTCCTAAGCGGTGTTGCACCTGCCAGGAAACACTTTCCACCCAATACAACTTCCGTATTCGGGTAGTTAATTCCGCTCAGGTGATAAGATATGCACCTCCACAGATTGGGATGCAATACGATACCACCAATTCTGATATATAAGATCGAGTTTACGTCGAAGTTTGTATTCATTGGATTCCGACTTTAACAGCATAGCAATCGTCTGCAGAATGGGAGTTTTCACGGAAATTGTTGAAGCCACTGGCATCTCATTGCCCATATGGGCTGCATTCGCAGCCATTTTGGTGCTGCTTTACCAGCTTATCGTATTTCCCATCTACTTCCATCCGTTGAGTGGCATACCAGGACCTCATATTGCCTGTATCACCAAATATTGGATATTGTACAAGACCTGGGCGGAGCAGAGAAACGTATTGGTCCACGATCTTCATTTGAAATACGGTCCTATCGTCAGAATCGGACCCAACGAGATCGATATCAGCGATGCCGACTATTTAAAGGACATATATGTCAACAACTTCAACAAATCGGGTTTCTATTCGCAATTTGGCTGGTACGGCCAATTGAACACCTTCTCTACTGTGACCAAAAATGAGCATAGAGATTCCAGAAAGGTGTCGAATAAATATTACTCCAAGACTACGGTTACCGGCCCCGATATCGAGCCAATGGTCAAAGAGGTGATCTCGGATGTGTTGAAAGAGATGGACCTCGGAAAATCCGAATCGTTCGAGGTTTACAACCTCTTTCAGGCCATGGCCATGGATGTGGTCGCCGGCTTCTCATTTGGAAAAAACACAGCCAAATCAATTGTCAAAGATCAAGAAGAAAGAGACAGACTTCTTAATGCCTTCAGATTACAAAGTTCCATGTGGTTCTGGACCACTTTATTGCCCAAATGGAGACAATATGCCCTTCTGGACGAAATCGTTGCAGCATCGACCATTGCTCGTGATTGGATCAAGTCCAGTTTTGACGCCTCGTTAGACGTTAAGGACACCTTGGAGAAGAAAACGTTGGCAGGTGTCCTTGTTGCTGGCGGGAAATCAAACGACCAAGCTGCTTCCGAGATTGGTGATCATATTGCTGCTGGCCACCAAACCACGGGGATTGCCATGGCCTATATCTTATGGGAATTGTCTGAGCCAAAACATAAACACATCCAGAAAAAGTTACGAGATGAATTAAACAATCATTTTGGTAAAATCGAATGCAACGACATTCATAATATCCCTGAATATAAAAGTATTGACCAATTGCCATATCTTAATGCTGTTATCAACGAGGGTTTGCGGGTCCATGCTCCAATCCCGGGAGAAGAGCCAAGAATCGCCCCATCCGAAGGGTTTACCTGGAGAGGGTCCAAGGAAACTCCAATGAGTTTCATTCCAGGGGGCACCTTGGTCACGATGCAACCACACTCTTTGCACAGAAACAGTGTCGTTTTCCCAGAGCCAGAAGCGTTCGATCCAGAGAGATGGTTAACCGAAGACCCTGTTCAATTGCGTGAGATGAATAGACATATAATGACTTTCGGTGCCGGAATCAGAATGTGTATAGGAATGAATTTGGCATTAGAGGAGATGAAGTTCGCATTGACTGCCATTTACACCAGATACAGCTCCAGTTTGGATCCCAACTTCGATTACAACGACAAAATGCAAATGGTGGACAAATACACCACCCATCCAAAGGGTCATGAATGTTATTTAATATTTAATCCTCTTAAATAAATAATCATCTTAAAATGAATTGTATGTGCAACTAAAAGCGTGTGTAGCCCAACATGTTGCAGTCTGCAGGTTTTTTTTTAATTTTTTTTATTATATTTTTCAATTTTTCACATATTTAAAGAATAAAGTCCTTGTCCTTAGAAATAGATAAATAAGATGAGTGCTCCAGTGCCAAATTTAGCAGCTGATGCCGTGTTAGTGAAATCAGCCCCAGTTCCGGACTCCTTCGTTGAGGTCAAGGGTATCGATTACAGTAAGCCAGAAGCCATGAACATGAGAGCCACCGATTTGATCAAAGGCATGAAAACCATGGGCTTCCAAGCCAGTTCGTTGAGCCAGGCCTGTGATATCATAGACGAGATGAGAGAATGGAGAGGGGAACACATTGATCTGTTGGAAGAACACAAAAGAAAGGGTGAATTCGACGATCAAGGGTTCCAAAAGACCACAATTTTCATGGGATACACCTCCAATTTGATCTCTTCCGGTCTCCGTGACACCTTGAGATATTTGGTGCAAAATAAGATGGTCAGTGCCATTGTTTCGACCGCCGGTGGTATAGAGGAAGATTTGATCAAATGTTTGGCCCCGACTTATATGGGAGAATTCAGTTTGGGAGGTAAGGCTTTGAGAGACGAAGGTATGAACAGAATCGGTAACTTATTGGTTCCAAACGACAATTATTGTAAGTTCGAAGAGTGGATTGTTCCTATCTTGGACACCTGTTTGGAGGAACAGGAAGCCGCTGTCAAGGAATTGGGTGTTGAGGCCTTGAACTTCGAATCGCCAGCTTGTTGGACCCCCTCCAAGTTGATCGATAGATTGGGTAAAGAGATTGACGACGAGTCCTCTGTGTTGTATTGGTGTCACAAGAACAACATTCCAGTGTTTTGTCCCGCACTTACGGATGGTTCCATTGGTGACATGTTATTCTTCCACACCTTCAAGGCCTCGCCCCAACAATTGAGATTGGACATTGTTGCCGACATCAGAAAGATCAATTCCATGTCCATGGAGGCCTCCAAGGCCGGTATGATCATCTTGGGTGGTGGACTTATCAAACATCACATCGCCAACGCCTGTCTCATGAGAAACGGAGCCGATTACGCTGTCTACATCAACACCGGCCAAGAGTTCGACGGGTCCGATGCTGGTGCCAGACCGGACGAGGCTGTTTCCTGGGGTAAGATCAAGGCCGAGGCCCATTCTGTCAAGGTTTACGCCGACGTGACCACAGTTTTCCCATTGATTGTGGCCGCTACTTTTGCCAATGGATTATGAAATACCACCTGTTGATAGACCCTTTGTCGCTGTAATCTACATTGACCAATAAATATACTTCATTAAACACAATAAATACTAAAATGCATCCAGCCCATAAATTACGAGAAAATAACTTTCTATGCATGACAATGACCTCGTAATCGATCGCTGGCTCGCAATGGCCAGCGTATCTCCTTCGTTTCCCCTCTCTTCGTTTGTTCTACAACTCCCCTAAGCTTCAACACGCTCCTTGACCTCGGGACTCCAGGCCTGACACTTGGGCTTGGCGGTGTTGTATGGAACATAAGCACCCTCCGTCATAGTGTAATTAGGAGCATGTTGTTCCGGAGTAGGATAGGCTCTGACAGAGGTCTCTTCCGGCGACAATTGGTTGGGTCTGACATCACTACCATAACCCAACCAATAATGCCAACCGGGCTCCACCTTGGAAATCTCGGTGTCCCAAGTAGGATACTCGACCCAACGAGTACGTAAATGGATTTCTCTTTCGTCTGTGGTCTCCCAGAAGGTGTTACCGAAGTCGTCCTTACCCACACAAACACCTCTCTTGGTATCGTTATGGGTGGCGATTTGCCAGGCGGAACGTCTTATGCCCGAAGCATAAATGTTCTTCAATGTACGGAATATGGAGGTGGACATTTTTGGCTCAGTATACCGGTAATTGCGACAGATCCAATGTTGTCTTCGTTATAGATGTGTCTAAGTTTTGCTTAGAGTTTTTCGTGAGACCAAACACAGTCCGTTGATTGGCTGTCCATTCTTGTTCTCGCACTACCGGCGACTTTCTCTGTCACGTGATGACATCGGAGGGGCCCCAGATTGGGAAAGAAGGTATATATCCCAAACTAATGAAGGAAAAACGAAAGACGAGCTCCTTAGGAGAATGGATGGACATATACAGAAAATAGCGCGTTTTTCCCAGTCGAACACAGAACGTGGAGCTCTCGACTCAGGTGGACGAGTGACATGCATATGGCAACGACAACAATTTGCAACCATAATTTGTAACAAAAGATATTTCCGGAAAAATACGAGTTGACTCGCTTCTATAGTCTCTCTACACCCCACCAACGCAGATGAATAGAACGGGCCGTTGGAAGTGTGACTGAGCTCTACACTACTTGGCCAACGTCAAGGCTGCAACACCCACTGAGCCCACTGAGTTCCACCCTTGCGGATGCATTTATCGAAGAAGAAAAAGCAGGATTGTGGAAGTATGGCCCCAAATTCAGCAACGTAAATAGTTTCACAGCGTTGTGTATATTATTTTCTCGGCGCTGACTGTAGAAATGCGTGCTACATGTGCCACAGGGGTAGATCAACAGGTATACAAACGTAATGTAAGTTGAGATATGGCGAGATCCGGGGCCGTTTTCAGAAAGCAACATTAGTCGGGCAGTGTTTTCGTTTTAGGACAAGTCAGATGTTTTGTTGGGGGCTCTCTTGCGCTGTCGGATGAACTACCGCTAGTCCAACAGTCGATCTTGCTCCATAATCCGCTATACATGTAATTTAGTGGAGATAAGAAGCATATTAGGTGATGATACACCAAGGATGCACAGAAGAACCTTAATCCAGAAGGTTTGAGACAATGCCGTGCCTTCAGTTTTGTTTTTTGGTTCTTCTGTGCGTCGTCTTCTGCTAAGATTTGTGTCTCTTGATGCGCAAGAAGCAATATGTTATTCTAGAAACTGGTCAACATGCATATAGGAAGATGGAAACACCTACTTACTTCTGTTGCTTGGAAAGTGGCGCCAGAAAGCGGTGCCGCGTTCTTCAAATGTCCATCGTCGTCATAAGCGATATGTGATGCCTACAATCTTACATAACAAAATACGCTGTAGCAATGCTAACTAGAATGCCGTTCTAGTGGGCATGTCCGAGTTTATAATTATTTTCTTCTGGGGACATACCAATAAAGTTTCATCGTTTTGAGATCTAAACTCTCTTTGATTACTCCATTCGAAATAGCACGTCCTAAACTGACCACAAAGCATGCCGAGCTTAAAGTTAAAATGAGCAACTCTCTCTCATATTGCAAATTAAACTTTAAGCTCAGATTACAGGAACAACAATCCTTTGCATAAGATTTGTTCCTACAGTTTAAGATTAGCGAACCACTCCCCTGGTCGAAGATTGAATACCGTTTTTCTCTGTCAGATACACCTTTTTTCCACTGAACACCATTGTCAACCACCTCATTTCCTGCTGCGTCGTTAACTTCCAATTTCCCCATGCCCTATCTGATATTCTCCCATTCTGTCTGTAAACGTAAAAATCTGCAATAGAGTCTTCCAGCAGGTTTCTGTTACAGAATCTTGTCCAATTCTTGCATATCAAGCCAGTTTGTCCGGAATATGCTAATCCTATACCCAGGCTACTGCTGTGTCCTTAAGTGCAATTGCCATGTTTTTTTTTCTCTGTCCGTTGACGGTGGGGTGGTGGCTGGGACAGGACTATTGCTGCTGCAAAGTCACCCACCACACAACAACTATGGCCGTTGGAAACGCTTCCACAATGCCCTCAGTCGCTAATTTACTTGTTATTGTGCTTTGACAAACGGTGTACGTCTATGTTTGTCGCACAACGAACCGGGACGTATATTGGCACTACACATGCAGCGCCAACCATTGTCTGTTGGACACCACTTACAGCTACATGAACAAAAAGACAAAGAGTGTCTGGCGGTTATTTGCCTAACAAAATAATGCTTCGAAGCTTATGAACACAAGGCCCAACCCAGATCTGGTGCAGAAAATGGCACGATTGCGGTAGTGAATAAGCCATACAAACTCGTATAATGCCGTTGCTTACACGGGGTTTAGTCAAATATTACTAGTTTTTGTTTTGACGGTTTGGCGACTAGACGATGACATGTGCCGTTTCTAGTGTCAAACTAGCAACTGGCAACTAGCACGAAGCAGCCCCAACACAGGACATTCGTCACCCAGAGAAGACGTACGTCCTTGGCCCACTGGTTCCTTATCTCTGCCGTCGTTAGCCATGGCTCATCGACCTGGTGAGAGGATCGAATTTCATATTGGGCACTCTGATGGTTCCTTCGTGCCTTGTCGCCATAGTTTCCTCCATCAAAGGCTTCAGACTGCGTCTGCCGCAGACGCGCCTGCCACAGGAAACTTGCTGGTGGCATAATAATGCTGCATCTCTGGTCTATTTGTTGGTGAAGGATGCTGCAGCTATCAAGATACAGCTCATTGAGATCACACGGTGCGTTTACTAATGGCTGTCCAGCATAAGTTGCAAGGGTATTTTCACCTGTCCGTGTCCCAAGTTGCCGTATCTGGCTGTCTGATGTTCCCAGACAGTCTGTTGCTCCGACCATTTGACATAACAGAAAGGCCCGTTTAAAGGTTCCCCCACCACTGCAACATGCTTACAGCTGAGATCGGGGGATATTACACCATTTCAACTGAGAGTTCGTATGTTGCCAATCATATGTGGTTGGTTTCTTTTGAGCCAATTGTATTCCTGTTTGGTCTCCTGGCCAACCTTCTGGCCATATAGCGAGCATATAGCGAGCTGGGCGGATTTGTCGGAGTACAAGCGGGCTCGAGGCTTCGAGTGTGAGATCAGTGATCGTAGCTGCCTTAAACTCTATTTGCACCTAAACCATAAGCACAAGCACAGGTTGAGATAGAATTGAACTATACCTTTTCACTATGTCTGCCAATGCTGTTCCAACCTAAAACCACAAACGTAACTGGATTTTTCAGCAATAGTGTACCCTGTTAAGCAGTTCTAGTAGCTCTAGGAACAATTGGTGGTTGCTGGGCTATTTTTAGAAAGAATCCCGATGCTGTCATTGGGTGTACAGCCCATGACAATGGCTAAAGTTCAGCAGAGTGCAAATTGGGACGGGAGCTTCACCCAACTTAGTCATTACCAAAGTACATCTGATCGAGCTACAAGAGACTTAAGTAGAACTGAAATATCATTATTCAATTAACGTTAAAATATGCTATATAACCCTTATCCTTAAGAACTCCAATGGTAAAAATACAATGTAGAAGATGCAATACTAGATTCCTGACACAGCAGGAATCAATATGTAGTATCATCCTTTGCTACCTTCAAGCTTTGCTTTCTATACATCTTGACTTGCTTTCTGACTCTTCTGGATCTCACCTTGACATCCATTCTAGTGTTTCTCCAACTATCAACAGCTCTCTGGATCAAACCTCTTTGTCCACGAATGTGTGGGTTCAACCAGCAAAGTTTCCAGCCCAATCTATTACACTCTCTCTCGTAGTTTCCTCTGTTACCCTTGTACTCTTCTTGTGGAACCATAGCCTTAGGGTATATGCTGTTGTCCTCCAAGAATTGTAGTGGCATGGACTTGATGTCAACAAATTCCAACTGAGGTGGACATTTCAACACGAACTTCGTTATAACCTTTTGTCTGGAGTAGAAAAAGATTAACAACTCTTCACCAGTGACAGGATCGATGCCCAATTGAGGTGGAGAGGCAGGTATTGGGCCAGGTTGTGAGGTGTGAGGACTTTCTTTTACTTTAGAAAGGGATCTCTTCTTCTCTATCTTCAGAGATGAGGAAACTCTGCTAACACCTCCTCTTGTTGGTGTAGAAAAGACTGAATCTCTTCTCATTGGTGGGGTCGAGACCAACTCTGATGGGAGAATTGAATGCTTATGGGAGAACTCGGAACATGGAGTGCTCTCAACAGAGGTGCTATCGCTGAAGCTGCTGTGAAATTGTGCCATATCCTGTACCAATGGGTCGGACTCGAAGGGCTCGAATCTGGCTGATAATGGTGATAATGGTGATTGTGGGGAGCTAACGACTAATGGTAAGTGTGAAGGTTGGAATAACAACTCATCTGAGTTCATTCCACCGTTCACCAACGATTGGGGATGGAATGAGTGCTCGTTGAAGTCACCGGAGACAGGCGTTAAGAATTGATGGTTCATCTCTTGGGTCAAGGTAACCTGTTGTGGGTGGATATCGGCAGCAGAGGCAAAGTAGGGACTGACATAGCTCAAACCAGGAGCCATGGTGTCATTTTCGGGAAACTCGCCGAGGTTGAAGTCAGCCAAGTTGGCACCTGAAAGCTCTTGCACATTGAAACCGCTGAGCTGCACGTTGTTGAGGGGGACGTTATTGTGAAAGGTTGTGTATTCTTGGCATTGGATGTAGGGTATACGTGAGTCATTGGAGATTAGACCAGCATTTATTATCTCGGCACGTTGTAATTGTTCGTAGTGTTGCAATTGCTGCAAATGGTATTGATTCAACTCGAAGTGTTGTTGTTGGTCGTAGTAGTTGTAACCCATTACGTATTGTTGTTCCATAATGATAGCTACCGTAGCAGAGGATAAGTAGGTCGTATGCCAGGCTATATAATCAGTGTGTATGATCAGAACTGTGGTGGTTGTTGATATGCTCCGCGAGGAATGGCATGCCCTATATATTCTGTTTTTTCTGGATATGCAGGCCCATTGGCGACAAAAAATTAGATAATGTTCGTGAAGGAAACCCCCCTTATTGTCAACACAAAGTATAACCTCTAATTTAACAGTGTAAGTGATGTATACTGTAGTAAAGCATATGGCTGCTCTCAGTTCTCGCAATGGCATCGCAGAAGCAAGATCAGCGTCGAGTGCAGCAGCTCTGCAATCAGCGGTCTAACTTTAGCTCACAGACGCATTAGCCTTCGCAGCGCTAGCAGCAATGACTTTTCCGCGCTGCATCATCGTCCACAGTTTAGTGTAGGAGTTCCACCAGCTCAGCTCGTAGGCGGCTGCAAATGGAGGGTGCATATGCTCTGGTTAGCGGCATCATGTCGAGATATGGCAGTGTGTGTCTGATGCGTGCTGCACTGGGCAAGATCACGTCTCGTAGGCTGCACTTCTGGCCCATTTTTGTGATAGAGTTGTCATCGAATTTCCCACCAGAGCATCGCTGTAGATAGCCAGTGGCAGGAAGGGTGCGGCAAACGCGAAGCCTCAGGTTACAGTAGTGGCAGAATATTATTCGGATTGGGCGACATGTTTTGCAGGAGCGATTCACATCGTTCACAGCCGAAGTCGCTGAGTGGCTATCTTGGATGCGAATGACACATCTCCTATCTTGCCTCTCGTTGAGACTCTTGAAATACTGGTCGAGCAAGGTTTAGAGGGCCGCCTTCCACTGTTCCATGTGGTCATTGAAAGATAACAGCGCTTGCAAGATTGCTGATAACCCCACTATCCGATGTCCAGAGATAAAGATGTAGATTACTGTGTGGAACGTTTCTGCTGTTTCCACTACTACTCAACTGATGTAATGTGTATTATTTGTGCGTTTGGGCTCCCCGAATGATATCTAGACTCGAGGCATGGCCATACAGCACTGATCTAACTTTAAACGCCAACAACCTAACGGACCCCACGTCTGGACAAACAAACAAATAACCAAACACGCCAATGGAGCGATCCCTATAGACCTATCTCATCCCGGTCGGTGCGCATGTTGTGGAACTGTGTTTTATAGAAATCTAAACTTGCAACCTCTCACCGTTCTAGAATCTGACAATAGCCCCCCGTACAGCTCGAGGGAGGATCTACGGGCTGTCTCATTTAGGTGGCTTTTCCTCAGAATTTCTCATTATCATGCCTCATCCAGCCCGCCCATGTCTTGCTCTGTGCCAGAACGAGGATAGTGTTATGTTGCAACGCTTGATTTACGATGAAGAAACAACGCTTATGTGAGAATTTACGATATGTAGCAAATACTCTAATACCCTTGAACAATTCCTGAGGGCTGAGAACCATGTATTTCATTTAAGCTACAGCCGTCAATTCAGTTGTCGCCCCAGGCGATGATTACAACCTGGTGCAGTGTCAGGGATATGGGTCCCCGGAATTCCACCGCATTTGACGAGGCACCAATACCTTCTCTGCCTCTTCTTAATTTGACACAGAGGATTGTGCATCTGAGACAGAGCAACTAATTCGTACCTAAGCATAAAGTGAAGTCGCTTGTTTCGTGCTCTGTTTCTTGTGCAAAATCAATTGTGCTGGTTGGCTGCTTAGCGGTTAAATGCGGAGGTATGGCAGCAAACCCGGAAGATTCTCCATAGATCCCAGATCCTCTCGTTTGTTCAACCTTCTGTGTTGGGTTGTTTCATTGTAGACCCAGATAACAATGGGGCCCACCGATTGTGTATCGCGCATGCCTCCTCCATCATGAGCAACGGGCAGATGACTTGCTCCCCTCTATCTTTGTATTAGAACCTCACCCAGTCGAGCCTCGTTTGCGAAGATGTGCTGTTCTCGTATCAGCTGCCCTTGCCAGCTAAACCTTAATTCCCAGCTTCTGGAGCCCCAGTTTCAAGGCTCCTCATTCTTGATGTCATCAGCCGAACTGATTGCATCATTAAAACGAAGTAGTCGCTGAGGGGTTTCCTGTGAGATGTCAAAACTGGATATCGGCGCCGTATCTCAGTCTTGTTTTAGATTTTCATATGATCTGTTTCTGGGCAAGAAGCGAATGCAGCACTTCTCTTGCAGAGAAGGTGCCACTCACTATCACTACCTTCCATGACTAGTGTTAGCGAATTGTATAGCCATTTCATGTTATCGCGGGGTATGAGGTACATACGATCGAACACCAGCTTCTCCTTCGTCGCTTCCAAAACCATTTCAGGAACTTGAAATCGCATCTGTAGCTTCCATTTGCATGTGTATTTGACACCAAGTAGTCAGACAAATATCACATTACTTGAAGCTATAACCCCCAATTTCTCTCGAAGAGCATGCGAAGGCTTCCATGTAGCTAGAAACAACACACATATGTTTCTAGGCCTCGGGCTTCCGTTGCCTCACTAAATTCCCATCTTACTTTGACACCTTTAATGTCTAGTTTTAGTACGTCAGCCTTCTGGCTATGCAAGGCTATAGATAGACGGTGACTGCCACCGCGGAAGAAGGCGATATCTTTCGATCTCGCCTCTGAGCCAAAAAGAAATTTCTTCTGGATATATGGTGTTGTAAGGGGATATGTGACTAATGAACTTCAAGTGGTACTTTCCTTCTTACCGGGGGACCTATGTGGAGCAATTGACTAATCTCATAACACAACTTCTCTCATACTTTATGCAGATACGATACTATATATTTTATACCGTAGACAAGAGTTAAACCATAATGTAGTGATATAGAACCATGAAGCATGTTGGGATTAAATAGAGATCTTGTAGTACCTATCACTCGGGTGTCTGAAAAATTATAGTTCAAGACGTCACCATAGAACAGATTCAAAATACTTAGAGTTCAGGACGTCATCACAGAACATGTTTAAAATGCTTATAGTTCAGGAGGTCAGTACATAATATTTTTAAAGGATTTATAGTTCAAGACGTCATCTCAGAACAGATGATATAATGCATTTCAAGGTAGCTTCCAGCGCTCTGATGAATTTATATGTCCTCAAAAAAGAATCAGCATAGACATCGACTCCACAAGGGTTGAACCTTGTGGCTGGATATTCGGATGGATGCTACCGAGACTTGAAAGTATTGTCAAGAGTAGAAATAGTGAATATATTCGGAAGGATACTACTTCTGCCAAAGTGGAGACGGAGCAGATTTATCTTTGCTTCTGTCTGCAGGGATGAGTTGCCATTTTATGTCTATATAGCACACCAACAGAGTGTGATCAGGCCAAAACAAGAGCACGATCAGAATAGTTTGGCAGTTATGTACCAGGAAAGTCAGATTTACAGAAGTCATCATAACCTAATTTCTTTGCACAGAGTAGAGATAGCAGAAGACGGGAGTCAGATGGTTGCCTAGGCAAGTGTCCCATAGTTTTGTATAATCTTCTTCGAAAAAACTGAAATCCTGTAGATCTCTGGTGATTCTTCGTGTCTCCTTATGATATCGTTACTCGTATCTCCAGGAGACTATGATGAGAGTTGAGGTTGGTGGGTGGATATAAGTTTATTGCAGTTTCCAACTGCGCTTACAGGGCTTACAGCACGTCATCGTACCTTGCTTTACCACCAAGAGATGTTATCACGGCGGAATTTGGCGCACAGTGTTTGCACTTATACCACTGAGCGTGTATAGAGAGATCTAGGGAAGCAATTTATTTCGCGCCAACACATATATTAAGTTTGTTTGGAGAACACGGGACAATGTCGCCGAGGGAGCTGCATTCACGAGCTGACCTTTGGTCGCAGCAGCCGTTTCTTTTCCCTAGGACGAATGATATCTTCGTTATTGTCCATCCATCTCCAATTTCTCGTACTTGGTTCAGTCTAGAAGTCGGCCAGTTCGTGTTGTTTCTTGCTGGGGCTCGTTCGTTATCTCTGCATGTATACACATGCCAGACGAAGGAACCACCAACGTGACAGTTGCATTAGTGTAAAGTGTAGAGAGTCGCAAATAGGACCAACACCTTCTTGATATCGGATATTATATTGATAATCACGGTATATACTTGTCCAGCCTCCAAAAGAGGGAGATTTTCCGTCTCGACAGTGGCAAGTCGGCAAAAGTAGCCTCGTTTGCACTGTAGGCGTCCCCACCATACAGAGTTCTTTTTCTACATCACCCAAGTAACTGATTTGCAAACACACAATGGGACCGAGATAAAAGCCACGCAGTAAGCGAGATAACAAGAATCCCGAGTTATTCTGGCCGAGAATCCCAGATCCAACAATAGACACCAGGATGAGCACGCTATTGGTATCTGAGCGCCACAGTTGGCTGTCGAATTACTACCACACCATGTCCATCCAGCGAACTCCACGAGAACGTTGTAGTGATTTAGCCCTTGTGCAGGCTGAGGCAATCTTGAGTGAGTTTCCAGTGCAATAAAGTTAGCCACATATCTACATCGAAGATCTTCTGGTAATACTTGCTATGGAAATGACTGTTATAATCCGATATGACCTCTGCAGTTACCTAGAAGAGGCACAAATCTTAATTCGGAGGCCAGTGGCCATAATGGGAGCTCGATGGTTCGAGAACATCTCGCTTCACAGCAACTATAAATGTCAACCGCATCTTGTATCGTATTAGTGCCCAGCTAGTGAACCGCGAACATGTTCAGCCACGAGCGATTTCGGTGGACTCGACAAAATAGAACAAAAGATCTCTGCGAACACCGCAAATCTCAAGTGCTTTGCGAAAAGAGGATCTTCCCCTACATAAAAATCGAAGATCTTTGCTTGTTGCGCTAATCCCTGTGTACCTTCGCCATAGTTTCTCCTCCCCAAGCGTCCCGTCCCCTTTCACATGACCAGCGAGACGTCGGTAAATCTTGAGATTTTCAGAAAGTCAATGCATGAGATGATGCACTTGGTGCAGCAGAGGCACTTAAACTGTACGCTAATGTAATTTCCAGCCAGTGCGTCTCCTTTTTCAGGCATCGTTCATCTGTTAATTTCCTCTGCTATATATTTTCAACTATAACTGGAAGCAAGATGTCTGTTTCACACTAAACGAACTTAACACGAGCTAGAGTAGACGTTACATTTGAATTGATATTTAAGCAATACGACCTTTTTCACATTTAGTAGAAACTGGGCAACATCATTTGCTTGAGAACGATAGAGTTTTCAATTACAGGCGCTCTGTGATAGGTCCAATATATAGGCCTCTAATCCCAAGTACACGTTTTCTTGTCTAGTTACTTCTGTTACATCGCTTTGAGCTGGATTTCCCCTTCACAATGACTTATTACTTGCAAGAACAGCCCTACATTACAATTGAGGCAGACGAGGCACCCCAGGCTTTCGAGATCCTCTCCATCCAGCAACAGCAGATGCAACCACAGCAAGACATGATTCTTCCTCTGCAACAGCCCTTCCTTGTGGCCAGAAATGAAGGCTTCCCAATAGACATGCAATACACTTCTCACCAGCAACAGCAGTACCACCAGTTGTTACTTCAACAACAGCAGCTACTTTCTTATAGCATCCAGCTACAGCACCAGCAACAGTATAACATGGGCCTCACAATTCCTCAGCCGCAATATCAAGGGATTCTTGATGCAAGACACCTGTTTTCAGGTGGGTTTCCTGTCCCATATAATGAGACGACGCAATACGTTACTGTCCCAATCCAAACTGAAACGTTGAGGTCTCCTCTATCTCCCATTTCGGATATATCCTTACCCATTGAATCCTTGGAACCAGAAGCAGTGGGAACCGATTCCAGTCTGTCATTTCCCTTGGCGGTACAAGTGGGATATGATGCTGACTTTAACCATCATTACAGCTTAAGCAACCTGAATCTTTTGCAGCATCTCCAAAGAAAGAACTCTGCACCATTGCCTTTCAAGGTCACAAAGCGACCCTCAATAGCTAGTAAGAGAAGAAACTCTTCCACCAAATCTGATCATACCTCACAACCAGGTCCAATTCCTGCTTCACCACCTGAGATAACGACAGACCCCATCACGGGTGAGGAAATGCTAACCTTCTTCTACTCCAAACAAAAAATGATAACTAAGTTCACCATCAAGTGTCCAAATCTAGAAGAGGATGTGACTAATTTCCCACTGGAATTCTTGAATGATAACTGCATTTATCCAAGAGCTATGGTGAGCGAAGATGAATATAAGGGAAATAGAGGTAATTACGAAAGAGAGTGTAATAGGCTCGGCTGGCAATTATGCTGGATGAATCCAGAACTCAGAAGTCAAAGAGGTCTAATTCAGAGAGCGGTTGATAGCTGGAGAAACACTAGAAATGATTTGAAGCTAAGATCAAGAAGAGTACGCAAACAGGCCAAATCCGAAAGGAGAGTGCTACAACATGAGAGTACAGGAATGTATGGCGATCAAGTAGCGATGATATAGTCTACAAATGGGATGTTTATTAGGGAAATACGACTTTTAATGCTATTGAGTGTAGAAAGCCTAAGACAGAGGTTGTAGAGAGATGATGAAAGCACAACAGTGCGTTTGGACCAAACCATTCGATGGATTGCAAGTGGATACGAAGACCCTGGTAGATATTGACAAAATCAAACTAGTTGATAGACCTAACCCGAATAGTACATATGTAGTAGATAAACAATATCGCGATTTGAAAAGCTGCATTTGATGGAGTATATTCCCTCAACACTTCTCAAAGTAGACAGGTACCTTACATACGCCAATATGTTGTTATATTACATGTTTGATGGATATCGCCACACAAACAGTGATGCAGCCATAGAGTTGTGTGGAAAATATCCCATCAAGTTTATTCCACGAAAATCTACGCCCTCTATTAGCTTCACCATGAAGACATTATTTATAGATCGAACTCACCCCAATCAACATAGGCCCGTTTTCAGCACCATGTATGTTGAAGTGTCACGGTGCA
This sequence comes from Nothofagozyma chilensis, assembly GCA_030573195.1. NCBI lineage: Eukaryota > Fungi > Ascomycota > Pichiomycetes > Serinales > Cephaloascaceae > Nothofagozyma > Nothofagozyma chilensis. The sequence goes on from JAJMCV010000090.1 coordinate 83,629, forward strand.
ATAGCTGTCGGTATTCAGGTTTTAGTGAGTAGGTGATGATGATCATCACAGATCTTAGGTTAGATAGGCCGATATTGGAAAAAATCCCATTTGGGGAGATTTTCACGGAAAAGGTCCTGAGAGCAGTAATTCAGGGATTCAATCGCAACAGTCGCATAATCGACTTCGGTATGGCGAGGAATCGCAATTGCTCACTACACATCTCATTTGATGTATCTGCTCGGATATGTGTCGGCAGAGGCGCGTGAACCTATTTCTGACTAAAAACACCGCGAAACTACAATAGAATCCGCAAGAGCTGGAAATGTCCGTGATGAAACAGAGGGCCATTGTACAAAGAGCGATTGGTGGCTAATAATTCTCTCATCTATTTCTATTGTTCATTGCTGCTGTAGATGCATGGCGGCCCATGGTAAACACACGGCCCACCAAAGACGCAGCAACAATAGCCGTGGACATAAGTTGCGACTGAACAAAGTCGCAAGCTGCGACGTATGTCCCGAAGATGCATATCCATACAGTTAGAGGTGGACGGGCTAAGACAAATGTCAAGCTAATGGCTGGGGACATGAGTCTTGAGAAGTTAGCTTCGGAGCTCAGGTACTATGCCGTGTCCATATTGTAAACTCCTTTGCAGATACCGATTGCGATCTGAGATGTGTCTTTGGCTGATTCGCACTAGCCCGCCTCCGGCTGTATAGAATATGATTGCGCACCATGTATTATGAAGTGGGAAAATAAGATGAGGAAGGCGCAAGCCGCCAATTCATTCCACCAATAGTTTAACCCGGAATGGCTCTGGCTCCATCTCGACGACTATTGGACAATTCTCCCAAGTCAAATATGAGAGCATTGGGTTCTTCGAGTAGCTCTTCGCTCCACATAGGACAATTTGGGTGGCAGTCATTCTATCGCAATCTCCTAGTGTGTCCTCGCAAATGCACCACCACACCAGTGCAGCTACTGGATTTGGTGCCGTCCAATGTCTCAGCCGCTGTTTAGTCACATCTGATGCCCTTTTAGCTATCAGAACAGCTAAAAAAACGCTACAAACACGCGAATCGAATAATGATGGTATTAATTAACTAGTGTCCATTGGTAAACAGACAGGTCATCGTTACTAAAAGTGATGGCTGTTTCCGAGCGTCTGTCTCACTGATACGAGCCCTTGGACAGGCGCACTCGAAGAGATCGGCGAAGCTGATGGATGTTTGATCGCAGAAGGGAGCCTATCGATAAACGAAATAATAAAGTGTCTGAAACTAATTAATTTCAACACAGTCGTTGCGCCACTGGCCGCTGGGGCCATGGGAGCCCACACGCCTGAGCACGTCAACTCACATCCGAGCAAGACGTCGCCCTTCCCTTTCCGAGGGGCAATCCAATTTCAGGTGGTGGCTGTATGGCGATGCAACCTTCCGGGAGATTCGGTGTATTGACGATGTTGCAATAATGTGAATACGACGATATCAAGTGGCATACAATCCCCAATCCCGTTCATTATTATAATCCCGCGAAAGGGGTCGATATTCGTGCAAGAGAGTGCTAATTTTAAAACATGGTCTGGTTGATCCGTCGCAATCCGAGGTCGAGAGTACATTAGACCATCTGCACTCGATTCCATCGCGATGGTGGAAGGTTTTGGTCTATTTTTGACTTGAAATTGGAGGTGCTCACTTATTCGTTTCCCCTCTGGGTCAGCTTGTCTGTCAACTCGGGGGCTAAGCTGAGACACAACATAACAGGCGGACCTGTCATCACACTGCTTCTGCAATCTCTATCGTCATTTCATAATATTTTCTACGTATGCAACCACTTCTCTGATTGTGGTCATCCTTATCTTGAAAGATCCATTCCTGGCTATCTTCTTATCGGCTGGTTCTCGTGTGCCATCTCACTACGAGACCCTCGCCTCCACTCTGTCTCTTCGTCATACGCGGGGGCTCAAGAACTCAGGCGTCTCGTTACTCACCTTGGCGTATAGAGTAGCAAAGGGCAGTCTAATACGAGAGTCAGTTACATCACAAAATTGGCTACATACTACGAGACTTTACGAGTATGTCGCTTTACATTAGTGGACAGCCCCATCGAGACACTAGAGCCATTCAACGTACGTACAAGGCAGCAGGCACTACAACACCCATCAACAAGCCAATTACCTTCTCCATAAGAGTGTGGTAAAAAATGCATGTGGTGAGAAAAATAATGTACCATACGGCTAGCAAAATCATCGACATCGATGTGACATATCTCAGACAACGTATTTCATTCCTGTCATAAGTGTCCTGTGCATCAAAGAAGGCTCCCTCTTCGAGACTGACATATTTCGGAATTTCATGAGGTCTGAAATAGTCCAATTCAATCAACTCGTATATCGTCATCAAGCTGATGGATATCGTCAAGTAGAAATGGCCCGACGAGTCGAACCCATTGATCCAGTCGCCCTCCAAGCCCGCGCATTCGACGTAGCCGATGTTGCTATTGTTCGTCGATAGATGACAATGGCCACCTGTCGCCGCATTCACCTTGTTGAATAGGCCGTCGCCGAAAAACCAGCACAAGATGAAAATGAACACTATTGTGTTGATGAGGTACTTGACCGCGGCACCGCGGAAACAGGCTATCACCGCTCGCCGGTCCATGGCCTTATTGCGGTATCTGAAATAGATCCGATTGCCCAATATCAATCCGTAGAGCACCGTGAACCAGTTGTAGCCATACACAGCGAAAATATTGTTCAAGGCCATTTCGAAAGAAGGTGGGTCCCGTCCATGGAACTTGAAGTGGAGCGGGATGGTCAACAAGAACGTGGTGGGGAAAACCAAGAGTACCACGTATTTGAGCGCAATCATGACTATCGGACAACCTCTTTCAATGTCGTACACCTGCCAACAACCCGTCCATCCAGCTTGATTTGTATCTTCTGTGACAAGTTGATTCACGATACTTGTGTGTGTGCACCGCTGCAACATCGACGTGCGCACATCAATCGGAATCAACAAAAATTCTCTGTGTGTGTGCACCGCTGCAAATCAACGTGCGCGTATCAACCAGAAAAATTCCTTATCGTCACGTGCTATTGCAAAACTATTCTGCAACCCTTTGAAGGACTGTGGACCAATTGCTTGCAATCAGCGGGATTTGCTGCTATAAACAATTCGTGATGGATTTGTAACACATCGCAACACCAGCCAAAACTCGAGTGTAACGGCCGAACGACGATGCTCAAGTCCTATCGAACCGTAACGTCTACTGCAATAAGAACAGGTCTTCGTAGCCTCAGTTCTAGCACCAAGACCCTTAAACCCACGCCCTCCAAGGCTGCCAAATTCGCCTCGGTCCACCATAATGACGGTCTTATCAACAAGATCTCGTCCAACCCGCAATTGGCGTTCCCGTGTCTCGACAAATTGGAGCAGAAGTCGCAATTATTGTCGCAACAAACCAGAAACAACGGCATAACGTTTGAAGAGCCCTCGTTGGATTCCGGTCCGGAGCCCTCTTATGCCAAAGTTCAGGGTGGGTACGAGCTTTACCACTCTAAAGAGCCGATTTACTTGGATTATGGCGGCCATTTGCCCGAATTCGAGATCGCTTACGAGACTTGGGGTCATTTGAACGAAGCTAGATCGAATTTGATACTCATCCATACCGGTCTTTCGGCTTCTTCGCACGCTAAATCCCAGCCAAACAATACCAAACCGGGCTGGTGGGAGAATTTCATCGGTCCAAGTGAGTTCTTGGATACAAATAAGTTCTTCGTCGTGTGCACCAATGTGATCGGTGGTTGTTATGGGTCCACGGGTCCGTCTTCTGTGGATCCTGCGGATGGCGAAAGATACGCTACAAGATTCCCTATCATCTCGGTCAACGACATGGTGAGGGCCCAGAATAGACTCATCAGAGAGCAATTCGGCGTCACCAAGATGCATGCCAGTGTCGGGGCCTCGATGGGTGGAATGCAATCGTTGGCATATGCCCACGAGTTCCCGGACGAGGTCAACAAGGTTGTTTCGATCAGTGGTTGTGCCAGATCACATCCATACTCCATTGCCATGAGACACACACAAAGACAGGTTTTGATGGCGGATCCGAACTGGAATAGAGGCTTCTATTACGACTCGATCCCACCGCATGTTGGGATGAAGCTCTCTAGAGAAATCGCCACCGTCACATACAGATCTGGTCCTGAATGGGAGATCAGATTCGGCAGGGGAAGAGCCGATCCAGACAGACCTCCTGCCTTGTGTCCAGACTTTCTTGTAGAAACGTATCTCGACCATGCTGGGGAGAAGTTTTGCTTGGAATACGACGCTAATTCGTTGTTGTATGTTTCCAAGGCCATGGATTTGTTCGATCTTGGACACGAAAACAGATCCAAGGCCGAGAAGACCAGATCGGAAAACTCGTTGCTTAATGACGACGCCATCAAGTTCAATGCGCCCGGTGTTGCTTGTGCTTTGCCTTCGCAACCATACACTGAGAAACCACATGTGAAACAAACGGCTGAAGAGAGCCAATTGGATTTGGTGAAGGGAATGCAAAATATAGCGAAACAACAGGTGATGGTGGTTGGTGTCGAGTCGGACATCTTGTTCCCCGTTTGGCAACAGAGGGAGATTTACAACGTTCTCAAACAGGGAAGAGAATTGGCGGGAGAAAGCTCCGATAATATCCAATATGTTGAATTGGGCAACGATGTGTCGATGTATGGTCACGACACCTTTTTATTGTCGTTGGACCATATTGGTCCTCCGGTACAAAAGTTCTTGGAAGAGTGAGAACGAATAATGATTTGATTTAATTGCATAGGGGGAATATATGGGTTTATGGTTAGCTGTTGTAGGCGCTCTAGTAAACACAATGATAGGGAATGGGTTTATGGTTTTAGAAATCCCTACTTATCACAATCATGATAATATACATTTTGGCTCGTTCTATACAATATTGCTGGCATCTCCACACATCTCCTCATACAATTCTTCCGCGATTCGAATCCAACTCGTATCCAAGACGTCTACTGATGGAATAGATGCTATCTCTCATCTGGCCAAACACAACCTTGGCCAACCCGGCCTTCTTGGGTCTGCCCAGCTCCTCTGGTCTCACGTAATCCATGGAATTGGGCAACACGTTCTCGTTGGCACTCAACGAGACAAACAAGGCGAAGGGAATGAACCACACACAGATCCCGAAGAACGAGGCCACCTCGCTGAATGACGGGATTCTTGGAGGCGTATAGCCGGGCTTGACCCGTTCCTCCAACGAGGGCAAATGGGGGTTGGAGAACCAGCTGAACCATAAATAATGGTTGGTCACCACCAACACACACGAAGCAACGAAGATGGGATCACTCAAGTTCACATAGGGGAACTTCTTCAAGTTCTGCAAGTACACATAATAACTGAAGATGGAGAACACCGTCAATTTGAAAGGGAATTTGTCAAACACCCACAACAACACATAGAGCACTATTATGGAATATATGGCCCGCGAGAGAAATCGTCTTGTTGGCTCGGTATGTTCTTCCACCAACTCGGACAAGTAGTACAAGCTGGAGGCAATGGAGAGCACAAGGAATACGAAGCCGAGCACTATTCCCACATACGAGATCAATTGAAGGAGCATTGTGTTTATTGGCGTTTTATGAGGTGTTCCACAGGTGGGTCAGAATGAATTCATCTCATCGTTGGAGGTTTTGGCTCGTGTTGTGTCAAAATCGCGGTCGTTTTCGCGGGTAATCCATAGGTGGGTCCGCGGGTGTGGCGAGGGTGGTGAGCACTATATATTATAAGATGTTAATACATTCATCCAGTTCGTCATTTAAATGGATTCTGAAAAAATACACAGTCTCGGCATTTCCCTACACTCACTCTATCAATACAACATAAATCAACATATTAAAAATATAGACACATTTTAAAAACATTTTAGCTCCTTCTTAAACAATTAACTCCCCTTCTCCCTCAAGCGTGATCAAGTAAATAATTTGTGGCAGCCTCCAAGTCCCAATTCTGGCCCTCGAGCGCCTCGGTGGCTACCTCCTTATCAAATCCCATTCCCGTCAATTCCTCGACAGCCAAATCGCGAGGAGTGGTGGAGATCTTAGCAATGGGGGCAGCAGCAACGGCTGGTGGTTCTGGGAAATCTCCTGAAAATCCACCGGTAATTGGGCCTTCAGCCTTTGAGTTGCCGAATCCCGCAAATAATTGATCCCATTCATCGTTGGCACCAGTTTGCTCGCCAGATTCAGGTTCATCTAAGCCTCCGAATGGATGCTGTTGTTGTTGGTCTTCAAACGGTTGCGAAAATCCATTGTTTCCGTAAAAACTGGCACCTCCGAAATCTCCAAACGAATCAAAGTTCTCACCTTGAGTTTGATCGTGAATCTCTGTTTCCTCCTCGGCCTCTTCTAAGTTATCGAACTCATCTGCGAAGAGATCCTTCTCCTTGGCCTGTTGTGGGGCTTCTTGTAATTTACTTTGAACCTCAGCTGGAACTAAATTGTCAAATTGGCTATCAAAGTCATCAAAGCCATTGACGGCAGTGATAGGAACGGCAGTTGCCACTTCTGGAACAGCTTGTATATGCTCTTCAGGGGCAAGGTTGCGCTCTTGTGGTAATTGGTCAAGAGCATCGTCGAATTCGCCATCATCCGATCCTTCTGGTTCTTGGTTGTTCTCACCGGCTTCTTCGTCATCATCATCACTGGAAGATTCATCATACTCTAATTCCTTGATTGGTGGGAATTCCTCGTCGATATTTGCTGTTGAGCTGGGTTCATCAGTCTCTGGAATAACCTCACGGTTCTCTGGTTCCAATGGAGCAGCAGGAGCATCATTTTCTTCGTTATGTCCAGTTAAACCAATGGCAGCGGCAGCAGTGGATGCAAAACCCACGAATCCAGCAGCAGCAGAAGCAACGGGGGAAGTGAGAGAATCAGTACCAAATTCAGGAACACTAGATTTCACTTCTCTCAAAGAGCCGGGAATGATAGAAGTACCTTCTGAGGATGCTGATGCTTCTGGTTCGACTTCTTCTTTAATCTCATGAGATTCGCCAATCTCCTGCGTAGTCTCTGAAACAGCAGGTAATGTATCGGCTGTATCTTCGGCATTGACCATTTCAAATGATTCAACTCCTGAAGAGATTTTATCATTTTCAGCATCATGACTTGCTGAATCCTGTGCAAAGGAGTCCTCCGATAATTGTTTACTGGTGTCAGCTTCAACTTCAGGCTCGCCGGCTGAAAATACTTCACTGGCCAAGGCAGTTCTTTCCTCAGGAATGTCAGTTTCAGATAAATCGTCTAAGTTGTCATCTCTGACAGATAACGAAGCATTATTTTGAACACTGGAGGTCACACTTTCACTTCTATGGAGACCGATTGGCACTCCTGGCATTCCCACCATTCCACCAGCAATTCCGCCATAGTTTTGGCTATATTGGAAGTCAGAAGTTGGAGGGGACGATGATGGTGTCTCTGTATTCGTTTCATTAGTGCCATCCGTGATAATTGTAGATGGAGCAAATCTATTTGACTTTTCTGAGAAATGTTCATTCACCTCATCATACCCTTTCTCAATGTCAGCTGCTGGAAGCAAGTTGGATTGGCTGGCACTTTCATTTCCTTGGAAGAATGGATTTCCCTGAGAAAGAGTCGAAGCATGAGATATAGAATCTCTGTCAGTTGGCCCTTGTTCTTTGCCCTGTTGTAAGGTCTCAATTGAGTTTTCAAGGAAATTAGAGCTCCCGACAGTTGAAGCAGCCGCAGTAAGAACCCCTCCTAGAGCAGCTCCACCAACAACTCCAGCAATGAGTCCAGAAGAATGACTGCTCTCAGCTGAAATCTCCTTAGATTGCGAAGCAACTGGTTCTTCGGCTTCAACCAAAGTCTGAGAGTTTTCGAAGTGAGATTCAAGCAATTCTAGGGCTCTCTGGGCCTCCAAATTACTTGCCTCCAAGCTTCTCAAGTTCTCCTGGTATTCCTTGTATCTGGCCACAGCAACTTCCACTTGAGATTGTTTGATGGTGACTGTGTTATTCAAGCTCTTGTTCTCGAAAGTTAAGTTTTCTACTTGTTTCTCTAAGTCGGCGTTTTGAGAATTAAGAGCACCCAACTTCTCCTTCAAGCTAGCATTTTCCCTTTGCGAGTTTTCTAATTCAGCTTGCTTTGTACGAACATCGGTCTGTAATTGGTTGTATTTAGCCTCAGCCATCGAAGCTTCAGATCTCAACATTTCTGATTCCTCCTTGGATTTTTGTAAGGAGTCCTCTACCACAGAGACTTGACCAACCTCGTTCTCGTAGGCAGAACGTAATTTGGCCAATTTCTCTTCAATTTGAGACTTTAATCCCAATATTTTGGCCAATTCTGTTTCTGCTCTCGTTTTCTTATCTCTAAGACCAATAGCTTGGGATGAAAGAGATCTGATTTGAGTAGACACATTGGCAATATCCGTGGTGGCTTGAGACAACTTTCCAGAAACCTCCGGGTTGGTATCTGCCAACAAATCGTCATTACGGGATTGTGGTTGGAAAGATGCCTGTCTAGAGACAGCTTGGATTGGAGCAGCTGAATATGTAGGAGTTGGAGGGGCAGCATTAACAACAGGAACTGGAATTGGACCTGTTTGTTTTCTGGCGGGTGGAGGTGGTACGGCTCTTAAGGCATCGTAATTTATCTGTGCAGGTTGTGGGGTGGAAGCAACGGCTTGTTGCTGGGCTGGAGGTGTTGGGGTTGGTCTCTCTTCTGATATAGAAGGAGTCGAGTCGTCACCAAGTAAACTTGGGGTCTCGTCAGCCTTCTCCTGTTGTTGTTGTAAAAGAGTTTGTCCAAAGCTGGAGGAAGGAATGAATCTGCTTCCAGTAGCAGAGGCATTTATAGATGGGGCAGCAGCTGGTCCAGCGGTGGAAGTACGAACTCTTGGTAAGGTGTTTTCCACGGGAATTGGTGCCTTGGATGGCACTGGAGGAGGAGTGGAGCCAAAAATGTCAACCAAATCATCCAAGGCAGTCTTCGGCTTCTCTGGTTGAGCTGGTGGTTGTATTGGAGCTGGTGGTTGGGTCACTTGTGCTGGGGGTTGTTCAAGTTGACGAGCAGAAGCGCTAATAGAATCAATTAAAGATTGCGGGACAATGTTGGGTAATTCGCCGCCTTGTATTCTCTTGTTCACCAAATACACCGCAATGGAGAACTCCAATTTGGTGAAAACACCTGTGTTTTGGATATCGGACAAATCCCAAACCGAAGCCAAATCGTCCTGGTTCAAGTTGGAGGTCATTAAGAAGTTGGCGACTTGGTCCGGTTGCAAGGTGCCGACCTTTGACTTGTCGATGGACTCGAAGATCGAGTCGAATTGTTTCTTCATTGGCGGGGTCACGATCCAATCCGGTTGGTGTCTCACGGTCTGTGTGGAACTAACAGATGAATAGGACGATTGACGCAACGAGGGGTCCTGGGCAATCGAGGGCGAGGCCATTGAGGGCGAGAAGGATCTGGTCACAGGACTAGCTGCCGGTGGATTCACTGAATCCCAGACGTTCTGGGGTAAGAACGGAGGCAATTGCTTTATGGAGCCGCTAATTAAGCCCTGGATCAAATGCATGGCCACGACGAACGAGCCCATGTCCAATTTTCCCAAGTTCTGTCTGTCGACAAGATTCCAGATCTGGCCCAATATTGGCATGGGTAATCTGGCCTTGAGGAAGATGTTCTTTGCCTCCTCGCCGTTCAATTCGCCATTGACGGCGGTTTTGTTGAACAACAGGCCGAATTTGGCAACATCCGCGGAATTCACGGGCTGGATGTTTTCCTGGGGAACAGATTTAGCCGTGGTGGTGTTCTGGGGAACAATGGCGCTGGGTTGAGCCTGGAAGTTGCTGAACGATTGGTTGGTGGATTGCGGTTGGATGGCCATATTGGAGAAGCGTGGCAAGGGGCCCGCGACGTCAGCCAAGGCAGGACTCAAGGACTTGCCGCTCTGAACATGGCCGATCAACCTCATGGCCACACAGAAGCCGTATTGGCTCAAGAAGCCCAAATTGCCCTGATCCGACACTTGCCAGATCTCCCCCAACACAGCGGGAGATAGCCCGGAGTTCTCGAAGGTGGATCTGGCCTTTTCACCGGTGACGATTCCCAAGCCCTCGGTGTCCAACAGCTTGAACAATTGCGAGTAGAATTTCTTCTCTTCAGCCGTCAATCCCTGTTTAAGGGAAGGGCCAGCAGCTATTTGGTTAGTTGATGTTGGGGGCTCGGTCGGGGCGGTGTTTTGAGGGAACACTCCATTGACCACTTTTGGGTTATTGGGTGGATACTCACTCTGAGGGGCACTCATTTCCGTGTTTTCTGATTACAATAGGACTTTTTTGGGGCAAATGGTGGTGGATGGGTTTGTTTAAACGGGGTGATATATCGGATCTCCTAATGAACGATATTGGTAGGGGGACGTCGGTGGGTCGGGTGGGTGCGGGTGTTGTGGATGTGAAGGTGGTGAGGGTGGCGAAGGTGGTGGTTATAAGTGGTATTTGGTGGTGGTGTTGTGATATTGGGATTATGTTGCATTTATTTTGATGTTAATATGTTGAAAGTTGGTGGAGTTGGAAGAGGTGTGAGATTTGATCCGAAGGTGGGGTTCGGCGTTCCGAATGTAGGGTGGTGGTGATGATGGTGATGGTGATGGTGATGGTGATGTTGATGTTGATGGTGATTTTGGGGTTATTTTGGGATTATTTTTATTTTATTTTGAATTTATTTTGAATTTATTTTGAATTTATTTTGAATGTATTTTGAATTTATTTTGAATTTACTTTGAAATTGAGATGTTGAAAATTGGTGGATATAGAAGTTGATCCGAAGCTGGTACGGTGTTCCGAATGTGTGGAAGAGATATCTTGCATTTTTAATTCAATAAACTTTATAAAGGGGATATTTTGAGAAATAAAAGAAATAACAATCTTATTTTATTGATTTATCAAGGTATAATTAAATTACGAATTACTTTACTTTTCCTGCTCTCTTCTTTTAATTTTTTTAATTTTTAATTTTTAATATTAATTTTTCTTTTTTATCTTTTATATCCCTTTATCCTTTAATCTTTTAATACTATATCCCCTATTAATAGAATACACTCAACATAATTCTATAAATAATATCACTCATAACCCAGCGGTTTGCGTGTCCCTCCCATGAGCCAATACCGGGGATTTGGCGCAATGAGATATCTGCAGCTCCACATGGCTTAACTTATCCAGAATCAATTAATTAAAGCCATTCGCTCAATTACTCAGTTTCTCAATTTCTCAATTACTCGATTAATATCCACCATGAAATTCAGAAAACTTGTTTTAGCCGGTATGTACAGAATCGCAATAATCAGACCATTGACTAATCCCCAGCTTTCATCTGTCTGGTGCTAATTGCCTGCTATTTGGGATTTGCCGATATCCAATTGCCCAATGACAAATTGGTGCATTTCGTGACCTTTTTGGTTCTAACAGTTCTCTTCTACTTCATCTTCGATACAAATTCCCTTAAGACGCTTCGCACCTTGACCTTCCTCATTTGCACCGTTGGTGCCAGTATAATGTCGGAATTCGCCCAACATTTGGTCAATCCAAACAGAATCTTTGATATCAATGATATTGCCTTCAACTTCACCGGCAGTTTGCTCGGCTTGGTTGCAAGTCAATTCTACCACAAGAGACTCAACGAGCAGAAGAAATTACAGAGATACGAGCAATTACAGACGCAAGAGCCGCAAGAGGACTCCTCTATACCGGCTCAATCTGAGGATTTCGAATTGAGTGATTTGGAATCCTCTAAATGAATTTGGGGGCGTATTGAATTGTGAATTTCTCCGAAAATTAACATGGAAAACGCTCCAATCTCCCCTCAAACCCCCTCTTTCTCTACTTCTTTTTATCCTTCTTTTGGCGTGTTTTTGTTTAATGGTGTTAATAGGTTTTTGAATGCAACCACTTCTTCATATGTGTAGTGTGATTACCAAAGTGAAATTTGCAACATTTATACATACGAGTACGAGATCTCATCTGGTGTGTTTTCCATATTTGCAGGCGATTAATGAGAGGTTTAAGATTAATAAGGTCTAATATACGATCGTATAGTAAACTAGTCCCCGGCGCCGCTGCCAAAAACTTCACCGCAGAAGATTTGAACCAGGTGTTTCCCAGCACGATATATGTCCCACCTGACAAGAAACAACTTCAAGGGGCAGATAATTTCTTCAAGAATGCCAGAATAACCTTAGAATGGACGGTTGGAAGCTTCACTCAGATTCCGGGCGAAAGGGAAAGAAAGAGAAGAGCCGACGATGAAAGGGCGAAACAGGAGTTGTATGAGGAACTTGATGAGAATGAAGATTTTGATGAGGAGGTTGATTTCCACGAGGACTCGCTTGGTCCTTCCATACAGAACACTCGAGGAATCGAGTCGGAAGAACTAGAAACTACAATAGAAACGGTGGATAACTCGAAGGATTATCCGGAAGTCCTCTTCATAGGGAAATGTAATACGGGTAAATCTTCCTTGATCAACGCCCTCATCACTCCCAATAATGAAAAATACCAGAAAAGCTCCTTTGCCCACGAATCCAAGAAAGCAGGGTTCACCAAAACCTTGAATTGCTACAACTTCGCCAATCTGTTTAGACTCATCGACAGTCCAGGCTATGGGATGAAGGGTTCCACAAATGACGGGGAGCTTATTTTTGAATATGTGAAGTACAGAAGACAGCTCACAAGGGCTTTTCTTCTAGTCTCCAGTGATGCTGGGTTCTCCAAATTCGACCGTGCCATGATGGAGTTTCTCTCCGATTGCGGTGTACCGTTCGAGATTGTGTTCACCAAGACAGATAAGATCATACTGAAGCTCAAGACGCCAGACGCTGTGATCAGTGACATCCAGGGGAAACTCCTCAACGAGAAGTTGGACAGACTTGCGATGGCTCCACGGGCGCTCTTCTGCAATTCACAGGGCACCAATGCTGCTTCAAAAAGACACGGGATCAGTAATATCAGATACACCATCTTGGAGGCATGTGGATATTCGCAGCCTCTTGTTCCAAAACAGAAAAGAAAACCCGGTGCTGGAGTTGTTTTCATGAACAAACTTTCCAAGAAAGAGAAAGAAAGAAAGAAAAAAGAAGACAAAAAACATTAATCTGTACATAGCCAATTACACACTGCTCGGGAACCTCGTATATGTGGTATACATATATGTAGTATACAATAAAAATGCCAAATTAAAAACACAAAACACTAAAACAAACATTTAGATAACAAATAACCCAGAATCATCAATCCAATATGAAATACAGTTCAGCGGAAAAGGTGTTTCTTTCGCGCTGACTCAAATAACGATGAGAAATGCTGCCATGATTATTCACGAGTTTAGAAACGACCTCTACCGCCTCTTGGAGCAAAACCACCACGACCACCACGACCACCTCTTGGAGCACCACCAAAGCCACCACGGCCACCTCTTGGAGCACCACCGAAACCACCACGACCTCTTGGGGCAAAACCACCACGACCACCTCTTGGAGCGAAGCCACCACGGCCACCTCTTGGAGCACCGAAACCACCACGGCCACCGGCACCGGCGGTCTTGGACTTCTTTGGCTTGGCACCACCGACAACCTTTGGCTTAGGCAAGAATCTGTCTAATGGTAATAACTTGTCTGGGGCAATGTAGAACTTGTCACCTTCCTTGAAGGAGCCGGCTTGGATGCCTTCGGATGGCTTGATGGTGAAGAAAACCTCGTTCACTGGGCCCAAGATCTCGTCCACTTTACCGATTTGGGTCTTGTTTTCTAAGTAGATTGGAGCATTGAAGTATGGAATCTTGACATTGATGGAACGACACACTATGTCTCCTTCACATGGATGCAAAAAGGCTCCCATTTCCAAGACTGAGTCTGGGGGACCTTGTTGAAAGTTGGATGGTCCGGTTCTACCACCACGGCCTCCTCTGAATCCGCCTCTACCTCTGTTCATTATGTGTGATTTATCTGTAGTAAGAAGAAGTTGATGTCTGTTTCCGTTACAGTTTTCTATGCTGCGAAATTTTTCAAAAAAATTTCTCTCATTAAGAGGGGTGTTACCCGGCGAGATGCCTGGGTTGGAGAGGTGGAAAGATACAATTCGCGGTGGGTGTGGGTGACATTGGATGATGGGGGATTGTTGGAAGTATTGTGTGCTATTTGAATAGAATATCTATTTTCCATTATCTTATTTGTTTCGTTAATTGGAACTTGGGGGTTATGAAGGTCGTGCGTGGCACAGAAACTTAGACATACCGGTATTACAGCGTTTATCTCGCCAATAAATTATTGAAAATTCCTTGTTCAACTCTCATTTTATCTCATTGATTATCTCTCATTTAGTATCACCTCCACATCACCTCCACATCACCTCTACATCTCTCCAAATCACCTCCACATCACCTCCACATCACATGACTGAATCACATGACAACTCCCCCGATGAGCTTATACATAACATATAAACACCACCAAACACCATTTTCCGCAATCAAAGCACTAAAATGTCCAGTTTTGAGTCCTTGGTCAAACAAATTGGCTCTGAAAATCCCCAGAATAACCTTAATGCCGAATTTTTGGTCCATATTTGGCTGAACCTCGGCCATCTCGAGACTCTAGACAATCTACAATATCTACATCATCTATGGACCTCTTTCAACCACGAAAGCTCGGACGAAGATGTACTTTGTTTGATTTTGTTAATTGTATTCAAATATAAATCCAATCCGAATTCCAATTGGTCCAACTTTCTTGAGGAAACGACGAAATTCCACGACTTGACGCTTCGAACATTGAAATTGTTCAATCAAACCAACGTAATCCAGGTCAAATGGGGTCTTATTCACTTTTTCGGAGTCTTGGTATCGAATTTGAACATTCCGCTGATCAGAAGAGAAATGGGTCCGCTTTTCAATATCGCTATCTGGTCAAATCTCCAATACAAGGAAGAACTTGTGAAGAAATATCAATTCGACGAACCATATTCGAAACAAATGGCCAAATCTGAGATCAATGGTGAAGAGGGACAAGTTCAAAGAACGTTTTTATACAATTTCATTGTTGATTTAATCAGAATTGTGGCCAATAACGAGCCCCAGAAGCCCGAGCTGATCAAATATATAGAAGTGGCTTTGGAGGTGATGATTGACATCTTATCCCAATTACCAACGAGGCATTTCACCAACACCTTGATCAAGGAGCTCAATGTCTTGGCATTTCTTAAGCTTTCGCCAATGAGGGAGAACTGGAAAATCTGCCAATTGTCTACAATTCTTGAACAATACATGTATTTTCCAATTAATGATTTCACCGGAGCCGACGAGGAAGAATCAAATGATTCATTCTTTTTCCAGTTTCAAAAGTCACTTTTCAAGGAATTTAGTGACAATTCCTCCATAAAAGAGCTTGCTCTTATTCCAAAGGACTCTTCTACTGAAACAAGATTCAGAGAAACCTTGGCTCAATTGTCACACGAAGATCTTTTGAACTTGGCCAGTAGCACCCAATTACAGGTACGTTCAGACTATGATTCAGATGAATATTTAATCGAATCAATGATTACAAAGTATCTTGCACAAACCACCGATATCAGCAAAATGGCAAACTTGGCTATCAATCCAAATGAGACTTTGCTTTTTGATGGGTTAATCGATTGCATTTATAATACCGATTCTTTCTGGCATTCTTTACCTGTCTTCAAATTGGCCAGTCTGTATTTATCGATGAACGATTTTCTAGTTAGAAGCATCAAGCTTTCGCAAATCGAGTCATTTCTCCAAATCAGAAAGGAGTTAGAGGCGGTATTAAAAAGAGCGAAGATATCTACAGATAGTGGCAGATTGACGGGAAATAGTAAGAAGTTGGCAACGATTTCCAAATTTGATATTTTGGAAATCAGCGAACCAACAATTGGTTCGGATTATCCTTCAATGATCAAAGCGGAGGTCATTATAGACACTTCCAAAATTTCAGGTCCAGTCATAGCAGAATGGAACCATCTCAAACAAGGGGATTCTTTCTTCCTTGTCCAATTGGCCATTCCAAAAATAAAGGTAGTTAGCTCTAATTCGGAAAGATTCGGATTAAAAGTCTTGAGATCAGTTGAGATTATTGAGAAACACGCCGAGACAGGAGGAAAAATGAAATTTATCATTAAGCTTGATTCTGAGCAATATTCAAAGGATAAGCCAGAATTATACGAGAGCTTGAATTATGTGATTAGAAGATCAGATGGATGCGATTTCTCTACAATTTTGTCCAACCTAAAGAGTATTTTGGAGGGCGACTCTGAGTTGCCCAATTGGTTCCAAGATCTCTTTCTAGGTGTTGATTCCCCTACAGCTGCTCTGTATATAAATCAGCCTAATAGACCCACCAGCTTGAAGTTCGATAACACTTTCAACTCCTGGGACCATCTTGAGTCGGCCTTTCCAAACAAAAAATTGACGATCATTGAAAATGCCGAACAAGACAATATAAAGAAGAGAAAGACCGATTCAACCATTGGGCCAATGCCAGACTCTTCGCTGAATAAACCTCCTTATGTTTTGGACTTACTGCTTGATGGCGAAGTGAAGGTAATATCGTACAATGAAGACAAACAGGATAATGAACCACGTCCGTCATATTCTCCTGAGCAAATTGAGGCAATTATCAGCGGGATGTCCACTGGATTGACAATAATAAATGGAGCTCCCGGAACTGGGAAAACCACCATCCTTTCTCAAGTTCTTAATAATATTTATCACAATTTCTCAGAAGAGAGAACAGTTATCATCACTTCGGATGAGACTCGGGCTGAAGATATACATTCCAGAATTTTGGGTTCCAGACTACACGTTCAAGATGTTTTAATATTAGGAGACGAGATGTTAAAGGACACTGAAATGGAAGAATCTACAGATGGAGTTGATAAAATCATATCGAAAGTTCCAGAGTTATTGAGCTCAGTGAGATATCTTGCTGACTGTTTGAACTTGGAAGGCGCTTATGACGAATCGTGTGAAGTGGCAGGTTACTTCTTCGATGCCGTAATACACAAATTATGGGTCTCATATTTACTTGAAGTTGAGATGGAGAAGACGGCTGAGACTGTTATCAACAACTTTCCTTTCGCTGCATATTTTTCAGACCTCAAATTCAACTCGGAATCTTCGTTCATAGACAACTTGAAGATAGCCATTAGTCATTATGGTGAGATACATGATTTATTCAAAAAGATCCAGTTATCGAGACCCTTGGAGTTGTTAGCCACGAGAAAGGCAAAGGCAGATTACATGTTGTATAACCAAGCTCGGGTCATTATCATCCCCGAGAAAGTCGCGAGACTCACTGGATGGATTCTTCACGAATCTGGGTTTAAATTTAATAACTTGATATTACCTGATTCTGGTAAATTAAACGAATTGGGGTCTATTTTGCCATTGACCTTTCAAAGATCTAGTGGTGGCTTGAAGAGAATTATTATGATTGGGGATCAAGTTCAAGATTTTCCTCTTGTTCTGTCGCTTATTTTGAAAAACTATTCGAGATTGGGACAATCGATGTTAAATCGATTACTTCAGCTTGGAGTTCCCCAGTTTAATTTGATCCAACAAGGATCGGTAAGACCAGAAATATGCAATTTGTATAAGCATGCTTATAACGATGTCTTGACGAACTTCCCATCCTTTGAGAGTTCCAAAAGATACACACAAGCAAATGCTGGGTTTGAATCCACTTACCAATTCATCGATGTTGACTTATTTGAAGGGAATGGGGAAATCGAGCCTGTTCCTGGATACTTCCAGAACATTGGTGAGGCAGAATATGCCGTGGCTTTGTTTTCTTATATGAGATTATTGGGGTATCCTAACTCCAAGATAACTATATTGGCGATGTATGAGGGTCAGAAAATGTTGATTGAAGAGATTCTTTCTAAGAGATGTGGCGAGCCTACGGTTGGCGAGAAGGATGTGTTCAAATTTGGATGGCCCGTTGTCAGCACCGTTGACGCTTATCAAGGAAAGATGAACGATTATGTTATTTTGTCGTTGGTTAGAACCGAGACCCTAGGCGAGATCAACAATGTCTCGAGACTCACAACGGCATTATCCAGCGGAATGCTTGGGTTGTACGTATTAGGCTACAAAAGTTTATATAATGATGTGATTGGTGAGATTTCTCCATTCTTTCAGAAGTTGGTTAATGAGGATAAGAAGCCGGAGGACGTGGAAAGTGACGAAGAGGACGACGACGAGGACGACGAGGACGACACTTTCAAGTTAAAATTGGTGATTGGTGAGTTATATGGTAGAGTGGCCAGAACCTCATCTGAAGAACCCAAACAGGTGTATATAATGGAAGATGTGGAGCACTTTAGTGATTATGTTTCCCAGATGACAAAGACTAGAGTGAGTCATGGTTAATTCTTGGTGTGTATATTATGTAAATTAGCAGGATAGACGAAATTTCATAGTAGAATCGAAATATATAAATAATCTCTATAAATTATTATCGAATCAATATGTCTTCATCATCCAGAAAGTCGTGTAGTGACCAGGTCGCTATATACATTTTTCAAACCATTACCCGGAATTATCACTTCATCGACAAAAAGTTATTGAATTAGTGAAAAATCGATAGAAAGAGATCAGGAGACCAGGAAAGGCCAGAACGGAAGTATGGAGAAGATAACGTTGTTCGGCAGATTAGGCCTCAGTCAGCAGGTTCGTTCGTTTCAATCGAGTTCCGTCGTTTCGGCCAGTTTGAAGGCCAAGAGACTCATGAAGGCTCAGAAGACAAGAACGTTGAACTTCTACAAACAACACATGGCCACACAAAAGATCGACCGTACCGATCCAGTGATGGGCAGAGACGCTACCTTCTTGAAGAGAATCGACGGTAAGGTCGGAAACCCAAACCACTTGGCAATGGGATACAAGCTCACCGAGGTGGAGAAGCTCTTATACGGTGCGCAAAAACAAGCTGTTTCCGAGGGCCAAGATTGGAAGATAGATAGTATCATCAAGACCGAGGAAAAGAAGAGAAACGCCGTGTTGACCGTGTTGAACATGCAGAACTTCAACAAGGAGGACGAGAAGAAGTTGGCCATCAAATTTGCCAGAGAGGAGTTTGCCAGAACCTCAGAAGACACAGGATCGTCCGAGGTTCAAGCAGCCGTGATGACCATCAAGATCAAGTATTTATTAGACCACATCAAAGACAACAAGAAGGATTTGCAAAACATCAGAAAGTTGAGAATTCTCGTTCAACAGAGACAGAACATCTTGAAGTACTTGAAGAGAGACGACCCGGAGAAGTACTTCTTCACCATTGAAAAGTTGGGGTTGACGGACCATGCTGTCACCAAGGAATTCAACTTGGACAGAAAATACTTCCAGGATTACAAGGTGTGGGGTGACAAGCAATTGGTCAAGGTTTCCGGTAAGGTCAGAGACCAGCAATCCGAGACCTTGAGAAGAGTCGGCCAAGCCCAGAAGTTGATCAAGCGTATCCAACAAGAGAAGGTTGAGAAGAGGGCCTCGGATGCTGCACATGAGAGAATAAAGAGAAATGCCGCCGAAGCTGCTGCTGCCAGAGAAGCTGCTGTTTTGGCCTCTCAAACCGTTGACGATTCTACGATTGTTGTTGAAGAGAAAAATTGATGTGAATAATGATGAGATCACCTTCCGGACGATTTGCATATGAATCTGTATATAATAAAATGTGTATTGGCGTGATGTAGTGAAGATTCAAATAAAATATGCAGCCAGATTGCAGTATTCTCCCACTAACCGGTTGCGACAAAAGGAACATAATTCGAATTTGTGTGTCATATGTGGCCAATTCGCCTCATCAGATGTTTCTCGTCAACTTTTGTATGGACCATCAATCGTGTTCGTCGTCGTGTGCAAAATATTAGCGTTGTGGGGACGGACGTATGGTGGAAGGAAGTCAGACATGGAGCCAATTAGCCCAACATCCAGACAAAAAGCCGGAAGAAGGTCCTCACAAAAGTGCTGCAAAATAACGACGATGATTGAACCCGCAATCAATTTCGTGCAATTTGTTGCATTTAATGTTTTCCTATCCTCGGAACTAACCCCCACAGCAGAACACCGAAACCATACCGAATAATGAACCGACAAGTGAAGACAAAGCGCCAAGACACCCCTCTACACCATCGTTGTACATGTCGTAGTATTACAAACGCCCGAGCGATTAAACCTCCATCACATAGTCAATTAATTCATCCATTTTGCCAAATGTGGCCATTTTCTCGTCATCCTTGAACAATATGTTGATTTTGTCCAAAATTGTAGTCTTTTCGTCGATATCTCGTTTCAAGGTGGCCGTTTTCTCGGAGAACCCCGAAAGTTCGTTTAAGAGGCCCAAATTGTCATTCTTCAAGTTGTTAAGAATTAGACTCAATTTGTGGTAAGTTTCCTCTTTCGACGAAACAAGATGCGACGAGATGATGTCCTTGGGCGTCAATTCATCTATCAATACCGGCGATTCGGTAGTCAGTTCCTTGTGAACGGTGTATATCTGTTCTTCGTCCAAGGACAGATCGTATTTCTCCTTCCGTATGTGTGCCTCGTAGATGATCTCGTCCAATTGGTTCAATTTGCTCTCGATATTCCTCTCGTCGAAAATGAGATTGAACTCCTTCATCGAGCTTTTGAACCAGAAATTGGAAACTTGTTCTCTGGCCGTTCTGAGCGCGACGACTCCCTCCTCCGTTTGCGACAATGTCGGATAACACGACGACATCTTCTCTATTGTCAAGGCTTTAATGGACTCCTCGAGTGCCTTTTTACACAATTCCTGCAATCTGACGAATCTAACCTTGGGTATCTCGGGGTTATTTCCGTAATCTGGAAATCTATGGTCTTCAAAGGGTTGCAACAGCAGCGATTGGCGAGCAGAAGCGGCAGTTTTGTCGAAAATCTCTGGATCTTTCGCATTTGCGGCAATTTCTATACTTTCCGTCATCCTAAAACCTCTTTAAATGAACGATAAATCGCAATCCACCGGCCTTTATTCCCCTTCTCATCATCCATCATTTCTTTATTTACCAAATTATTTATTGTTGCGCGTACCTATTAGCCACATGCACGACTCTCTGATACTCACACGACTTTACGATACTCACACGACCCTGATTGGTGGCCAGTCCAGCATTATAACACCGATTGATACAACCAGATTACGTCTATAGGACCCAAATAAACAATTTGAAAGAAAAAAAATGCAAAATCCCGAACTCTTGATTGCAGAGGTGTGTATAGATAGTTTGTTTTGGCGGAAAAGCGTCATTTCCGCCGAATTGAACCCCCGTCAATTGGCACCATAGCCTTGAGAAGACGATATTAACACTCTTCAGGCCCAAAAGAAAGAAAAACCCACTAGTGGGTTCTTCTCCTTCTTGGGAGGAGGAAACTCCTACCGATTCGAAGAAGCCTCGGATTTGTATGTCCAAGCCGCCAATGTCTATAGATTGCAGAAGAACTTCACCCAAGCAGGTAAGACGTTTGAACGGGCTGCCGAGGTTCAAGAGAAATTGGAGAGTTCCAACGATGTTTCCAATTATTTGGTCGATGCTTATAAATGCTACAAGAGTTCGAGTCCGGGTGATGCTATCAGGGTGTTGGAGAGAGCCATCCACATCTTCTTGACGTCCAACGGGCAATTCAGAAGAGCCGCCAACTTCCAGATGGATTTGGGTGAATTGTACGAATCGGTAGACGATGTAAACGGTGCCTTGGACGCCTACGAGAAGGCCGGTGACTATTTCTCCACCGACCAGGCCGAGGCGTTGTCCAACAAGGCATATTTGAAGGTAGCAGATTTGGGTGCTGAGACTGGTAAATACAAGGAGGCAGTGGCACATTACACCACTGTCATCAAACAATCGGTCAACAACAACTTGACCAAATGGAGCTTGAAAGATTACTTCTTCAAGGTGATATTATGTCATTTGGCTAGTGGGGACGTTGTTGCTGGTAAGATCAAGTCGGACGAATTCATAGCCATGGACTCATCTTTCGCCAATACAAGAGAATATAAATTGGCTCAAGATGTCATTGAAGCCGTCGAAGAAGGTGATCCTCAAGCTTTCAGCGACAAAGTGTTCGAATATGACCAATTCAGCAAACTAGATAAATTAAAGACCACCTTGTTATTGAAGATAAAAACTAACATTATGGAAGAAGAAGAAGACGATTTCTTGTGAATGTGTGTGACATTCTCTTCCGTCTATAAATATATATCGCTATATAATCTTTATTTCTTTTGGAGTGTTCCTTCCTGTGTTTTAGGGTTTAATTGATGTTTTCGTTTGGATTACACATAAATAATTGCATTTCTTTAAATTAGTACTCTATAAACAAAAAAAACCATGAAACCATTTTTTTCCTGTGTCTTTTACGGTCTCCTGGTGGAGACTCTTATTAACTCTTGTTCGACAGCCCAACGTCTGTCCCTCGTTTCTCCTATGCTCGTAACTTAGACTGGCTTACCACCAATGAATTCACTCCATCTTCTAACTTCACTTGGGATTTGAACGTTGCTCAAGTCATTTTCGTCAAATGTCTTTGAAGCGATGTTTTGGCTCAAAGCTTGTGCAAACAACAATGAAGTGTTTGGTTCGTTGAATAATGGAATAGCGAAATCAATGGCATTTCTTCTCATGACATAATCTTGATCCAATAAGCTCTCAGCTCTGGCCTTGGCCAAGTTGAAAACACACTTGATGTCCTTGGTTTGGAAGATCTCTCTCAAAACTCTCTTGTCGGTTGGAGGGAATTCAATCACTTCAACAGGCTCGGAGATGTACTTGGATAAGTAATCAGCAACATCTTGAGAAGCTGTGTAATAGTTGTAACCTAAAGAGGAGATGGTCTTAGCAACAACACCTAACTTATCGTTAGTTAAGTCACCGCCGAATAAGACACCACTACCTGGTTTTGGAACATTGAAGTTCATGGTAGATTGAATGGAGGTCCAGTAAGCTTCAGTGACATCTTTACCGAAACAGGCAACTTCACCAGTAGAGGCCATTTCAACACCTAAGAAAGGATCAGCACCGGCCAATCTGGTGAATGAGAATTGTGGAACCTTGGTAGCAACTCTGTCGTAAGACTTGTTCATGAGATTGACAGGGGTTGGAATATCCTTGCCGATCAAAGCCTTAACAGCAACATCAATGAAGTTGATACCTAAAACCTTGGAGACGAATGGGAAAGATCTGGAAGCTCTGATGTTACATTCAATAACCTTCAATTCACACTCTTCGTCACCAACTTGTTTGATGGAACCATCTTGTTGTTGGATGTTGTTGTTCTTGATGATTTGCATGTTGAAAGGACCAGTGATCTTCCAAGCTTCAGCGACTCTGTCAGCGATATCCTTTAATCTATCTAAGAGAACAGGAGATAAGCTTTGAGGTGGCAAAATTAAGGTGGCATCACCGGAGTGGATACCAGCATTTTCGACGTGTTCAGAAACGGCATGGACTAAAACGCTACCTTGGGAAGCAACAGCATCGATATCGATTTCTTGAGCTCCCAAGATAAACTTGGAGATAACAACTGGGTGATCTGGAGAAACAACGACAGCATTAGACAATTTAGAAGACAATTCAGACTCGTCGTTAATGACAGACATAGCAGCACCAGACAAAACGTAGGAAGGTCTAACCAAAACTGGATAACCAACTTCATCAGCGAATTTCTTAGCTTCTTCGATAGAAGTCAATTCATTCCAAGCTGGTTGATCGATATCAATAGAATCTAAGATAGAAGAGAACTTGTGACGATCTTCAGCCTTGTCAATGTCTTCAGGGTTAGTACCTAAGACCTTGGCACCGTTGTTTTGCAAACCTAAGGCGATGTTTTGAGGTAATTGACCACCAACAGAGACAACGACACCTTGGGCAGTTTCCAATTCGTAGATATCCATGACTCTTTCGAAAGATAATTCTTCGAAGTATAATCTGTCGACTTCATCGAAATCAGTGGAGACGGTCTCTGGGTTATAGTTGATCATAATAGTCTTCTTACCGGCTTCTCTCAAAGCTCTAGCAGTGGAAACAGCACACCAATCGAATTCAACGGAGGAACCAATACGGTAGACACCGGAACCCAAGACCAAAGTACCATGTTCATCAAATTCAACATCGTTGGAAGTGGCATTGTAAGTGGTGTACAAATAGTTAGTTGAGGCAGGGAATTCAGCAGCTAAGGTATCAATCTTCTTGACGAATGGAATGATACCGAAAGACTTTCTTCTGGCTCTGACTTCTAATTCCTTAGAACCAACAGCCAAGGCAATTTGCTTATCGGAGAAACCCAATTTCTTGGATCTGTCCAAAACATCAACAGTCAAACCATCAAGTTGTCCAATGGCTTCTAATTCTTTTTGCATGTTGACGATATTCATCAACTTGTATAAGAACCACTTGTCAATCTTGGATAAATCGTGAACCTTTTCGACACTGTAACCTTCGTGTAATAAAGCTTGACCAACGGCCAACCATCTTCTGTCAGTTGGGTTTCTCAAGACATCATCCAAGTCATCGAATTTGTCACCTTGGAAACCGAGATAGGAAGGATCAACTTGTCTGATAGCCTTTTGGAAGGATTCTTCAAAGGTTCTACCGATAGCCATGACTTCACCGACAGACTTCATGGCAGAACCAATGTCTCTCTTGACATGTTGGAACTTAGCCAAATCCCATCTTGGAATCTTGGTGACCATGTAATCCAAAGATGGCTCGAAGTTAGCGGAAGTAGTCTTAGTGACAGGGTTTGGTAATTCTGGTAAAGTGTGACCTAAGGCAATCTTGGCAGCAGTGTAAGCTAATGGATAACCAGTAGCCTTGGAAGCCAAGGCTGAAGAACGAGAAAGACGGGCATTGACCTCAATGACTCTGTAGTCCAAACCGTCGGCTTGCAAGGCGTATTGAACGTTACATTCACCAACAACACCCAAATGTCTGATGATCTTGATGGCAGCGGATCTCAACATGTGGTACTCTTCGTCAGACAAAGTTTGCGATGGAGCAACGACAATAGAATCACCAGTGTGGACACCCAATGGATCGAAATTCTCCATGTTACAGACAGTGATACAGTTACCGACTCTGTCACGAACAACTTCGTATTCGACTTCCTTCCAGCCCTTCAAGGACTTTTCAACCAAAATTTGAGGAGCCAAGGACAAGGATTGGGAGGCCAAGTTCTTCAATTCCTCTTCGTTGGAAGCGAAACCGGAACCTAAACCACCCAAGGAGTAGGCGGATCTGACAATGATAGGGTATCCGACGTTTTTGGCGGCATCCAAGGCATCTTCGACGGTGTCGACAGCGATGGACTCAGCGATTGGAATGTCGATTTCCTTCAAGGCTTTGGCAAACAAATCACGATCCTCGGAGGTTTCCAACGTCTTGATTGGGGTACCCAAGACCTTGACACCGTATCTTTCAAAGACACCCATCTTGTCCAATTTGACCCCGACGTTCAAACCGGTCTGACCACCGAAGGTCAACAAGATCCCGTCGGGTCTTTCTCTCTCAATGATGTAGGTTATGTATTCTGCGGTGACCGGCAAATAGTATATCTCGTCGGCCAACGAGTGGCTGGTCTGGTTGGTAGCGATGTTGGGGTTGATCAAGATGGACTTCTTGTTGGCCTCCTTCAAGGCCTTGATGGCCTGGGAGCCGGAATAATCGAATTCCCCGGCCTGACCGATGGACAACCCACCGGACCCGATGACCAACACCTTGGACACATCCACGAGCTTCTGGGCGTTTTCGTCAGTGAATCTCTTCATCAACTCACCACCAGCATACACCGGCTCCTTGGTAGCAGTGGCCAAGGTCCTGTATTGCAAGACACTCTTGACGGATCTACGAGCTAAGAACTTCAAATTGAGCATGTTGAATGATACACAGCACTCGATACTACTCGCCTCGTTCTGTTCTCGAAGAAAACTCTGAAAAATATATATGAAGACGTCCCGAAAAGAAGCATACAGAAAAACTTTCATGCGCAGTCGACGTGCATGAGCTAATCTGGACGGTAAGGGCAGTCGGGCCAGGTTAATTGGGGAGGAGGGACGGAGGAAATTGGAGGTTTGACACCTCGGGGTGTTTTTAGTGGGTTATGTGGCGGGAATGACAGTTTTGTTTTAAAAAATCTGCTCGTTGAAGCCTCTTTTGGTTGTCCTTTTTGGGCAATCAAATGCATCAGTCCCGAATAGGAAGGTGACTCAACTCTACCGCGAAGTAAGATCAGAAGAGTTACCCGGATGTTGGATTTTGGTAGAAACACTAAGTTGGTATGTGCACGAAGCATCCAATTATGGAGACATCAATTAATGCAACACGTTATAATTGAAACACCATCTGCTTCGATCAGATTCCATATGGAGGACAAAAAGAACGATACGCTCGCAAGAGAGAGTGATGTGACTGTTTCGGCCACAATCACGCCCCACACGGAATATCGCGGTTTCGCCATCTACGTGTTGAGCACCATATTCTTCGCATTATGGCTAATATGGGCCTTTACCCCGGCAAAGATGTTGAATATGGTTGGGATATACTATTTCCCGTCGCGATGGTGGGCCTTGGCTCTCCCCAGTGTTTTCTTGATGTTGTTGCTCTATATGTATGTAGGTGTAGCATCGTACAATGTCGAGGTGAGGACATTCCCGTTGAATGATCTAAGAACCATCACTGACCATAATTCTGTTATTGCGGGTTCAATCAGAAAAGACGGCTCAGTTTTGACTAGTGACGAGTTCGATCCCTCGATGTCGGAATATTATCTCTGGAACTCGCCCAGTGGGGTTTGGGACCTTCCCATTACCTTGGTCAATAGGGTATTATATGACGATGATGAGGAATTATAGCATTATGAAAACGTATTGAAGGTTATGTTATATTGTAGGTTTAGTCGACTTCTACTGTTCAAGTGATATTAAGCTTTTATTATCTTTCCCCAATTATTCATATGTATACACCATTACTCGACTTGTTGCCCTTGTTCTTCTTTCGTCTCAAAGTCACCCATGAACTTTCTCACCAAAGTACATGCTCCAGCGGCCAAAATACTAACACCCAACATCACAACCAACATCATGTTACTGTATTTGTAAAGTCTGGCTCTGTCAGCAGGCCATCCACTATACAAAGCGTATGTGGCTGTGACAGAACCCAAGTTACCCAAACCACTCACCAAGGCAGCAGACACGGCAGTACCAACATCTCCATGAATAGGATACATGATTTCCGATGCCCAAGCCATACAGATAGGCACAGTAGGACCTAAACCGAAACCTGCAATCAATAAGCCACCATATTTGTTCCATGAACCTTTAGCAAAAGTGGTGACAAACATACCCACCATAATGATGAGTGTGGATCCGGAAAAGATAAGGCCACGATGGTTCTTATATCTGTCGGCAAATGGTGTGATGAGCACGATCCCGGCCAAATCAAATAACCAGATTGGTGCATATAAAAGAGAAACATTGATGGAAGACAACGAAGGATTATTGACGGAGATAATGGTGGAACCGAAAACAGCAAGACCAAACCCTGTTCCAACAACCCCAAAATACATGATAACCAACGGCCACATTCTTGGATCAAAGAAGATTCTGGCGACATCTCTCATGCCCCATTCAACATTCTTGTAACGAGCAGCCATGTCCTGTCTATGTAAGATTCTTTGTTCTTCCGTTAATGGCGGTGTGGTTTCTGGGACAATATCTCTAATTTTGTCGAAGAAATTCTTTTTGTCGTTTTTAGGAATGACATTAAATGGTCTATCTGGTAACCACCAAAGCAAACTGATGCCAACTGCCATAGTGACACAGCCATAAATTAGATACATCCATTGCCAGCCTGTGTAGCCGTATTTTCCATCCAATTTCTGGACACCAGCGGAAACCAAACCAGCGGCAGCAGCAGAAAGCTGAGCGGCAGTGAAATAATAACCAATTCTCTTAGCAGATCTGTTGTTTGGATACCACAAAGAAATGTAATAACTCAACCCTGGCCAGGTACCAGCACCACACATTCCACTGATGAATCTTATAGCAATGAGACCAGAAGGGTTTGAAAGAGCGGAATAACAGGTGTAGACAAGACCGACGGTGATGACAATTCTACTCAACCAAGCTTGAGGCGCCATTCTTGTCATCACAAGGTTCATTGGCACATCGAAGATAATATAACCGACATAATATAAAGCAGAAGCAGTGGAGGTGTGATGAGAGGTCAATCCCAATTGTTGGATGATGGAATGGCCCTGCGACCTGTTCATTGTCAAGGTGTTACCGTAAGCAGACGAACCAAATGAGGTCAAGAAATAGAGACACCACACCGCAGGAATGATTCTATAATCCAAATGTCTATAGATCTTGTCCATGACCTTCGGGTCGGGCAACTCTTCATAGTTGGTGGAGATCTGAGACTCCTCCTCTTCAATCGTATTGTACTTGGCTTCAGGCGATGTCTCGCTGCGTAAACCCTCTTGCGACATAATAAGCAGCAACTAACCGGTCAAATAATAAAGTAGAAAAATTCAAAACACCAGAAACCCTCGTCCAGTGTGTGATGGTCCTATCAAGAGCTTGTTTTGTAGTAAAGAATGTTTTGTTGGACGTAAAAACCCGGTTGCAACCACTCTTTATATACATTTTGCAGCACTTTTGCAAATGACTACATTTTTCACCGGCTGAATCATGTTTCATTCCCAATTGGGAAAAGACTTTGAATCATTTGGCTTAGTCATCTGATTGCAGGAATTGTTGAATCATCAGGGACTCGTATTTTTTGGGCTCCTTTGAAGTCCCACCATATATGGTAGGGGGGTTATTTTGTTGGTCATTGTTTGTTGAGGGCTGGGATGGAAAGTAATGTGGGGTTTTTGTTATTTTTTCTCAATTTAATTCAAATTTTATTCACCTAGACATTAAACTTTAGAGAAGCACGATGTTGAATTAGATGTTGCTACAATTTCCTTTCGATTGAATAAACCCCATATATAATTTATTAAAAAGAGATAAAGAAGTGTTTCATTCAAGATATTATTTCTTGTTTATTTACACATGTTTTAAACCTTCACCGCATTTTTGTGTTTCATCGAGAGATTAAAAAAAAAAAGAAAAAACAGATTCTTCCCCATCAAAACAACCAATCCTATCAAAGTCTTCATACCATCTATAATTTATATACATCAAAATATAATCTCCGAGTATACTCAGTTGACTCAACGAAAGAATGTGCAACACACGCAGTTCCACCCGGATGGCTGCACATGTGCACCAGACTCGGGTCATAAAAGGAACCAATAAAGAAGAAGAATGCGCCAAATTTGTTGTTCAAGTCGGATTGTTCACACAAAAATCATGAACGAAGAGATTCTCATCCCCGATTTGATTCTGGAGCCAATGCGTTCTGTTTCCAGAAGAAAGCCAATTCATATCATGTTGGCTGCAACTGCTGTGATCATGCTTCTTTTAATGTTCATCTTCACAGGTCAGTCCAAGACCTCTCCTCTAAAGTTCAGATTATACACTCATAATATCCGGAACGACAACAAGAATCCCGACCCCGGCGAAGAATTCTGGTCCCAGAGAAAAAAGGGGGTCATTGCCTCCATCAAGCTCAATGGAGCGTATAACACGGTGGTTTCGCTCCAAGAGGTTCTCCACAACCAATTGGAGGATATCCTCGAGGGATTGAACGAGGACGGCGATTCCTGGACCTATTACGGCATCGGAAGAACAGACGGTAAGACGAAAGGCGAATATGCCCCAATTCTCTATAAGGAGTCCGAATGGTCCTTATTGGACTCCAACACCTTCTGGTTGAGCAAAACACCCGATGTCCCCAGTAGAGGATGGGATGCGGCTCTCGAGAGAATCGTCTCGTGGACGTTGTTGAAGAACATTCAAACGGGTTCCATTGTGAATGTGTTCAACACCCATCTCGACCACAGGGGCGTTGTAGCCAGAAGAGAGTCGGTCAAGTTGATTCTCAGAAAAACTCAAGATTTGAACGATTATCCCTCCTTTTTCTGCGGTGATTTCAATACCCAGCCCAAGGACGAGCCCTATAAGATTGTAGCCGCCACTCTCCAAGACACCTCGTTGGTTGTCGGGGACTTTGAATCCTACGGTCATGTTGGAACTTTCACCGGATGGGGAACCACTCATCCTGCTACAATCATCGATTATATCTGGGCCTCCAAGACAGAGTCCGTCACTGTGATTGGCCATGGAGTGCTTGAAACGTTATTTCGCGGCTATTACATGAGTGACCATCGTCCAGTCATAACCGATGTGTTGGTGAATTAGCTTATATATCCAGACATTTCCTTTATTGACGTTCTTTGTTACTCCCTCATGTAGTGTACAAACCAATTCGCTATACATGTTATGTGCCCTTTCTTAACCACGTGACTTCCGACCTACAAAAATTTTTCAGCTGGAAAAAAAATGAAGAACATATGAAGAGCTTCACCACCCAGTTAGAGGACCCAGACCACATAAATTATAGTGAAAATGTCATCTGTTATCGGTATTGCCTTCGGTAACACCTCCTCCTCCATTGCTGTCGCCACCGCCGACGGTAAAGTCGATGTCATTGCCAACCCAGATGGTGATCGTTCCATCCCATCTGCATTATCATATGTTGGTGACGACGAATACCACGGGGCCCAGGCCTTGGCCCAATTGGTCAGAAACCCAAATAACACCATCATCAACTTCAGAGACTTCATTGGCTTGCCATTCGACAAAATAGACCCAACTGTCTGTGAACGTTCGGCCCATGTCACCCAAGAGGCCGGCGAGACCGTGTTCAAGATCGAGACCGAAACCATTTCCGTCGAAGAGGCCACCAAGAGACACTTGAAGCAAATCAAATTGGCCGCCGAGGATTACATCGGTAAGGAGATCGAGGGTGTTGTCATGACCGTTCCAACCAACTTCACCGAGGCCCAAAGAGAGACCTTGAAGAAGATCTCCAGCGAATCCGGCTTGAAGGTCTTGCAATTGATAAACGAGCCATCTGCCGCTTTATTGGCCCATTTGTCCGTCGAAGAGCGTTTATCCGACGACAAGGTGTATGTTGTCGCCGACTTCGGTGGTATCAGATCTGATGCTGCTGTCATTGCCGTCAGAGGTGGTGTCTTGACTGTGTTAGCTACCGCCCACAACTTCGAACTAGGTGGTGACAAGTTGGACGACACCCTTGCCGAGTTCTTCGCCAAGGAATTCCAAAAGAAATACCAAGCCAACCCAAGATCCAACGCCAGATCCTTGGCCAAATTGAAGGCCGAATGTATCGTCACCAAGAAGACCTTGTCCAACGTCAACACCTCCACCATCTCCATCGACTCCTTGGCCGACGGTTTTGACTTCCATTCCACCATCAACAGATTAAGATACGAGTTGGTTGCCAAGTCTGTGTTCTCCCAAATGACCGCCTTTGTCGAGTCCGCCGTCAAGAAGGCCGGCTTAGAGCCATTGGACATAGATGAAGTCTTATTAGTCGGTGGTGTTTCATACACTCCAAAATTGGCCTCCTCCATTGCCGCCATCTTCCCAGAATCAACCGTCGTTGCTGCTCCTTCGTTGGACTCCAAGGCCATAGATCCAAGTGAATTGATATGTCGTGGTGCCGCTTTACAAGCCTCCATGATCGAGTCTTTCGACGAGGAAGAAATCAAAGAATCCTTACAACCTATAATCGTCAACACTCAACACATCTCCAAGCCAATTGGTATTGCTGGTGCCGACGGCTCCTTCTTGCCAATCTTGGTCGCTGAAACCGCCTATCCAATCAGAAAGAGTGTCCAAGTCGCTGCCCCAGCCGGTGATGTCTTGGTTCAATTGTTCGAAGGTGAAAGAACCATCAAGGAAACCGTGGTCGAACAAGAAGTTTACTCCGACGAGGAAGACGAACAATACTCCGACGAGGAACCAGAAGTCTCCAGAGAAGTTGTCTACGTCCCAGGTACAAAATTAGCTGAATTGGCTGTCAAGGGTGTTTCTGAAGGTGGTAAGGTTGAGATCATTGTTAACATCACCAGAGATGGTACCTTACAAGTTTCCGGTAGAGAAGTTAAACAAGGTGCTCTTGCTGTCAGTGGTGACGTTGTCTCTGCCTAAACATGTTGAATTTATGTAATCTTAATAGATATTGGGTGTTTTAGAGAGAGTGTGAGTTGTAGTGCAAGTGTGGGTTGTGGGTGTGTGTTGGGGGTGTGTGAGTTGTAGTGTTAGTGTGTGGGTCGTGAACCTTTTGAAGGGAAAATTAGAAGTTATCATGAGAATTAGTCTCTCTATAGACCAATGCTATTTGTATCTATATTTTATATATCATAATTTGCAACATCTAACCATCGTACGGGCCTATGGTATTTATCGTGCCCACACCATGGTTACGAACACGGTCATATCCACCGTAAACAATCACCATAAACAAAGTATCACGACCCAATAGATACAAGAAATAAAATAAAAAGCAAGTTGCGATGGAGAATCCTCATGAACAGGTGCAAAACGCCCTACTTTCGCGTATAATAAATAATATGGTGAGTGGAATGGGTTTATGGCCGGCTATATACGTATTAACCTTCCAGGAGAGATTGAACGAATCGGTGGTGATCCTCAATAAGTCGCTTCAAGTATGTATTTGAGTAGAAGGATTGTGGTGATAGGAGGCAATTTCTAATTTGTTTAGGAGGTCAACAGAGAAAACATGAACATCGAGTTATTGGCGCAAATGTGGGACAATTACCAAAGAAATGCCCAATTCAATTTGGAGACCACTGGTAATGCGAGGGAGCCATTATGATTGTGATGATTGGGTTGGTATGGGTAATGTAATAGGTTAGAGATGGTGTAGTGGAGTGTAGTGGAGAGTGGTGGAGTGTGGTGGAGAGTGGTGGAGAGTGGTGGAGTGTAGTGAAGTGGAGTAGTGGAGTAGAGTGTGGAGTAGTGGAGTGTGGTGATATAAATGAAGAACAGATGATTAAGATAAACATACTTAATCAGATAAATGATAATTAATTCTATAGGACGTGAGAATTCCAGGACAAATAATTATTTCTTCAACAGTGAAAAATTTCTCAACACACAACTACGCCCAATTCTTAATCCCTAATATTATAGTACAAAAATTCCCAAAAAGCAATCTCCTGAAAGTTTCAATAACAAATGTGATCCCACCTATGTCCTCTAATTCTCAATAGACATCACCAACTCTATGCATATGACAGATGTGAATGAGCAACCAAATTGAAACACCTCAAACTTAGTATTTGATGGCCTCTTGTTGGGTTGGAAGCATGTTGAAACGCTTCTTAAGGGTGACTCTTTGTCTGGAGTACTTGTCATCTGGAGAGAAACGGGCTGGATGAGCAGACTTGGTGATTTCACCAGACTCGGTGGTCTTGTTTAAAGTGTAGATTCTCTTTCCGTCGGCCCCTAAGGTGTACATTAAATGCATTTTGGCGTGATTAGTGTTTTATATGACCTGAACTATCGTTGTAATGGCTGTTTTCTGGTGGTAACTCATCTCATAATTTTTCAGTCGGGAAAATTTTTTAGGATTTGCTGGCACACGACACTTGAGCTTACGTCAGCAAGTTTCGAGTATTGACACATGGGTATCTGGCAGAGAGTATGTGCTGTTATTTGAAGATGAAGAAGAAGTAGAGAATAAAAGAAAAAGAAAAAGAAAAGAACATAATAAAATAAACAACCGAAGTCGAGATGTCGCGGAAAAATGACCAATTTTCCGATCTTCTCGGAATGGCCCACAAATCGAAGAGTAATAATGACAGATTACCGCTATCACAGCGTCAACCGGTGGGGAAATCCAGTCCAATGGCGTCAATTTCCAACAGTTGGAGTGGATTGGACTTGTTAGGAGGGGCTCTGACCACCTCCAATTCAAATAGTTCGAATTCGAGTCTTTTTGCTGTTCCTTCAATCAATGGCATCACCTCCAACTTGAATCAGGCCAAGATCGATGATCCTTTTGATATATTTAATGGAAATTCAACTCCACAACCACAACAACCTTCTGTGTACAAATCTCCACCACCCGCAGGTATTGCTCCAAATCTAATGGACGACGACGAGTTCACCGATGCTTTTGTTCCCGAACCGAAACCTCAAATTGTGGATTCTCCGTCAAATTCGCAATCTCCCAGTTTGAAAGAGTCAATACCCACGAGATCCCGGACTAATGTGTTTTCGCAATCTCCTAGCGATTCTTCGTCCTCGCTTCCTTCTGTTAACACCAGAACCAAACAGAGCAAGAGGGACGAAGTGGTGGCCGAGATCGTTGATATCGGTTTCCCCATAGAAAAGGCCAACGAGGCTATTGACGAGGTCGGTGTCGATTTGCAGAAGGCGGTGAATTTCCTCATGTCGCAGGCAATGGGAGGAAATTCGAGACCAGTCTCGGAGAATAGATCAACTCCCACGAGGAGACAACCACAACAAGCTCCACCCGCTAATCGAAATGGGAAATCTCAAGATGAACTTGGTCAGATGGTAAACGAGCTTTCCAGCGAATTCATGTCCACTGCGTCCTTCTTGTTCACCAAGGGAAGAAAGACTTTGGCAAAAGGTATCGAATTGTATAAAGATAGACAACAAGCGGGCGATAATAAGCCTACTTGGATGAAGTCGCAGGACAAGTACAAATCGCAAAGTCAGTATATCGACGAAGATTTTGACGAATCTGAAATAGATCAAGACGAGGTCCAAAGAATTATAGCACAACAGAAGCTAAAGGAGAGGGAAAGACAAAGGGAGAGATTAGCACAACTAACCACCAAGTCCAACAATGATGACAGAAGAATCCAAACCCCCGAGCCTCCAAGAAGACCCATCACCGAGGATCATACCAGACCAATGTCTGCGCCTTCTTCGACCAGACCTGTTCCACCACCTTCTAGAGTCCCACAAGCTCAAAAACCCACACAACAAACCAGACCGACACAGCCTGAAGTAGATCTTTTCAGCCCAATGCCATCTCGTGCTCAAATGTTTAGAAAAGAAGCTAAAGAGGAAGAGGTTTATGTTTCCTCTTCAAGAAGACGCCCTAGAGCTACTCCTACAACCTCTGCTACACCATCTGTGTCGAGTACACCCAAATTGACAAGACCTGTCATCCCGTTGGATCAATTTCAATCGCATGACTTTGAGAAGTTTAGAAATGACGGTAATGACTTGTTCAAAAAGGGTGATTTTGCCAATGCTTTAGCTAATTACCAAAAGTCGTTGGTAGCATTACCTGGTGATCATGATTTCAAGATATTAACGTATTCTAATTTGTCCCAATGTCATCTTAGATTGGGAGATGCCAAATCGTCATTGAGTGAAGCCGAAAGTGGATTAGCTTTATTGACTGATTATACTAAATACGAAAATTGGTTAATAAAGGATAAACCCGTGAAAGAGTTCTGGCTTAAGTTAATGACCAGAAAGGCAGAATCCTTGGAACATTTGGAGAAATTCAAAGAGTCTTTAGAAGCCTACATTTTATTGGTGGAGAATGGTGGAACTACCAAAAGTGTGTTGGATGGTAAACGTCGTTGTCAGAATGTATTAAATCCACCACCCCAAGCTGCTCCAAAACCAAAGCCCGCTGCAAAACCATCTTCCCTGACGGCCAGACCAACTTCTTCTCCAAGTAATTCTGATATATTAAAACGAGTACAGAATCACAACGCCAAAGAAGAGAGCTTTGAAAATGAAAAGTTCCTATTACACGATCAAATAGAAGCAAGAATCAATGGTTGGAAGCTAGGGAAGGAAGATAATCTTAGAGCTTTATTATCGTCATTAGACCAGGTATTATGGCCAGGGAGCGGCTGGAAATCAGTTAGTATTGCTGATTTAATGTTGCCAAAGAAGGTTAAAATCATCTACATGAAGGCAGTTGCCAAGACACACCCAGATAAGATCCCTCAAGATGCCACCACCCAACAAAAGTTAGTTGCGCAAGGAATATTTGTGGTGTTGAATCAATCTTGGGACAAATTTAAGGAATTAAATGGTCTCCAGTGAATCACTCACCCATTCGCATACAAAAGAAATAAACAGATAGAGAAGCATTTATTAATTGTAGAAGACACTTCACTTAACTAACCAAATCAGCCTTTGATGCATCCACACTGAATCTAGTATACTCGCTGATGGCTCTATCTATTCCAACCAGCAATGGCTTCATATATTCAGTAGCCTTTGCCTTCGCTATCTCGTCCTTGATATCCTCCAAAACGGCTGTGACTCTTTCTTTACACTTCTTGACACTCATATACAATTTCTTCACATTATTTTGTTGAGAAGGATCCCCACTATTAAAATGTAACCAAAAATGTCTTAGAAACTCAACTGAAGTGCTGTGTGTCGATCTGATCGTTTCCAAAATATTGAAATCAACCCCTGGATCTGCATCTCTGACTACCGTGGAAACCTCATCCGGGTTGTAGTTCCAGGCTTGCTTGGATTGTTTGGAGTTAACTCTAATCAAATTGGAGATTTCTATGGAGGCTTGCTCGATAGATCTCTTCTTCGAATCATTGTAAACACCGGAAAGATCAGTTGGAGTACTTAATGAGGTTCTCAATTTGTCTGCAAACTCTCTAAAATCTTCATTAATGCTGACATTCTTGAATCCCGTGCCTGTGTTATTGGAGGAGAGACCTTTATTGACATGCAATTCGATGTAATTCGTAGCTTCTTTTTCATCCAAATCAGATAAATACAACTCCTCTTCCTTTTCCTTCTCCTCTGCCAACTCACCAGTAGATGTAGTCTTCGTTTCCGACACCATTTTCTCAGATAA
Organism: Nothofagozyma chilensis; assembly: GCA_030573195.1. Classification (NCBI taxonomy): domain Eukaryota; kingdom Fungi; phylum Ascomycota; class Pichiomycetes; order Serinales; family Cephaloascaceae; genus Nothofagozyma; species Nothofagozyma chilensis. The sequence continues at coordinate 120,565 of JAJMCV010000090.1, forward strand.
CTTGTTCATACTTCTGAAAATGGACAACATGTCATTATCTTTGAAATCTTTCATGGTCATATCTGGGGCATTACCCAATTTCTGTGAATTATCCTCCTGATTTCCTTCTAAATCTATAAATTTGCTGACATGGTACTCAGGTTGACCCTCGCCAGACGTCTCCTCGTTCTCCCTGTAAAGATATTTATCTAGTATGACATCCCCTCTCAAACTCGAGTTGAATTTCTCACCTCTCAATCTTCTGAACAATTTGGAGCTGAAGAAACGAGACCAGAATTCACCCTCCGATATCTTGGGAACATTGTCGTCGTATGCCTTTCGAACAATGGGATATTGCTCGAAGATCTGATGAATCTTCTCTCTCGTGACAGAAACATTCACCTGGTTATCACTACTGGCAACAGGCTTGATGGTGCTCAACACATTATAAGGACCCCGTTTCTGCGAGTTGGAGAGAGCGAAAGTCCTTAGCAAATGGACTCTGGTGCTCCAGAACTCTTCGGGATCAAGACTATTCTTGATCACGGACTCCTTGAAGGTGTTCATCAATTGCTTATTTTCCACCAACAATTTCTGCTGTAGAGAGTGGTTTTTCAACAACTTCTCTGAGGCCAACTCGTCGCCCAAGGAACTCGAGCTGAACAAGGGCTGTTGTGACTTGCTGGTCTGGGAATCGGGCTGAATAGACGTTTTTTGTCTCGCAATGATCTGTTGGAGAGCCACCTTGATATTCTCCATGGTGGGACGATTACTGAAGGAGAAGACGTTGGCGATGTCATCGCCACCCGTGGGATTTTTGGATATGATTCGAAGCATCATCTTTGGCGAATCTGCCTTACTGGCCTGTAGATTTGTGTGGGTTGTGACGATTATCTCCACGATGGAGGTTGCCGCCGAGGAATCGATCGATTTCCATATCATCACGGGCGGATGTCTTTCCTCGTAGATGGTGAGCATTCCAGAGTTCTTCTTGAACACGGCAGAACCTGACACTGTGTTGGACATTATGGGGTTGATGGACGGTTATGTCTTGCGTTCCCGCTTCTTCGATAAACACGCTTCAACAAGATATGCGCAATATCTGCTACAATGACCCTGTGATACTTCGCACTGCCTACAATTGACACACTGGCCCTGTGATACTTCGCACCGCTCTAGTTTTCACTTGGTTCGCATCTGATGTGCCTACTTGTGTGTGTGATAATCGGGCTCACACTCCGGGGACTCGAGAGTGAAAAATTCAACCCATAACGTAACAGCTAACCAGACATGGTGCCACGCCAATTCGCAGTATATCACTATTATATTTCCTTGTCGGTTCGTTTCGTCCAATTAATTCCCCCAAATCTTCCCCCCATGTTCGGCTTAAGAGCTCTCAGATCGTCCCACACGGGTGTCGCTCTTCTCAATAGAGGAAAGACCCAATTATTGAGAACATACGCCACCACAAAGCCCGTTGTTGAACACCAGGCCGACGAATATATCTTGGATGCCAACGGAAAACGACCCATGGTAGTCCATCGTGAATTGCCGGACCCCTTCAAGGCCGGAAGGGCCAACAGAAGAAACTTCGTGATCTTCGCAGTGCTTGTGACGGCCTCGTTCTACGGAATCATCAATTACGAGAAGACAAACTCGCCCATCATCAACTCCACCTTGCATTATTTGAGAAGAAGCACCTCTGCCCGAGAATTGTTGGGAAACGAGATCAGTTTCAGAGACTACTATCCGTGGATCAGGGGCAATTTGAACCAAGTTCAGGGTAAAATCAACATCGAGTTCGCCGTCAGCGGAACCTTGAGAGAGGGGGTGATGAAATTGGTGGCCAACAGAGAGAACCAGAGACAAGAATTCCGGATCTTGAAATGGGTGCTTTGTGTCGAGGGAGAGGATCACGACTTGTTGGAGGATAACTCTGTCAAGATCGACCTCAATTAGGAGAGTAGAAATGTATATAGTTTATAATGACCGTCCTGTACAGATGTGTAGGAAGCAAGCTCGAAGCTTAAATAGAACGCTTTCCACGGCAAGTGTAGAGAATTGGTGGATTGATCCTAGTGTGGCACCATGTGCCACGGGCGGTCGGTCTGACATCTGACACAGTAAACAGACAAACCCTGTAACCGAGGGCTTCAAAGTTGGCTATTGCTTGCTCTGGGCTTATTGTTGCTGAAGCCTGCGTTCGATTTGATGGCCTGGAGACGTTTCAGTCCAAGGCCATTTCCTGATTTGGAACAGGTCGAGATGCAGCCAACACCGACGATATGGTGGCATGGGGCGATTACGATGGGATAACCGTCGATATAGACCAGCAAAAGCCGTCCCCACGACCATCCGGCTATAAATAACCCCCATCCCTCCCACCGACGTCTATTTATATCGTCTACCACGCCGTTTCCTAGACTGTCCCTTAACACATTTTGCTGCACCACTGCAGATTTCGTCCCTAAACCGAGTTAAAAATAAAACAAACGCTTTTGTTGGATGCTCCAGTTTCTTTTTCACGAGAAAGGCGAAACTGAAAAAGCTTGAAACGGATCATCATCGCAGATTGCTTCGCAAAATTGTGTGTTGGCGTCGAATCGTAGAACATCGCTGGTCCATCTTCAGCTTCAGCTCGCATCGCATCGTCGACGTCGTATTACGGGATAGTAATTTTTCATCGCCAACCCTCACACCGCTCACACATATCTGGTGTAGCCAAACATAGCTGTTCCATACATAGCAATTCCAAACATCCACACTTTCGCTTATTGACATATTCACTTCCACAGTAACATGGTGGACAGATCGCAAAGCTTAGCGGTCGGCTTGGCCGTGGGCATTCCCTCCGTGTTGATTCTAACCGTATCGTTCATCTTGTGGTACAGACAACAACAGAAGTTGAAGCGTGAGGACTTGCAAGACGTCGAATCGGACCATGATTTGACCTTCCACAACTTGAACGACGAGTTGCACAACTCCAACCTAACGTTGCAGAGAAAGGAGGTCTCGGGCGAGGGTCCGAACGGCTCCAATTCCAAGCTTTCGCAGAAGTTGGAGTCCTCGTCCTCCGACACCGAGGTGGAACGGGTCAACGTGGAGCAGGAGAAGAGAGACACCGACGAGGGGGATCAAACTGTGTTGACCAGCCACAATTCGGGAGAATTGGACGACACCAATATCGAAGCAAGTTCCATGGAATCCTCGCGAAACGAGACTTCATTCGTTCCTGCAAGACCAGGACCCGTCCATTCTGCCTCGAATTCCTCGAACCTTTCACAATCATACACCACTAGTAATGGTGGTGGGGCAAATAGTCTCCAACAATCCATAAACCACCAACGAACCCCTTCGAAGGCATTCGATTTCTACGACACAATGATCCCCGTGTTGCCAACCAACGAATCGAGCTCATTACACGATTTCGCCAAGAGAATAACAACCCCATATTTCGAAAAGTTACCCAGTGGAGCTGGTGTTGCTAATCCAAACAGCTCGTCGCACCATTCGACTCCAATGGGCTCCAGACGAGGAAGTGGGTTCTTCCATGATAAGCCAAGATCGATCAACTCGCCGATTAGAAGAAACAATTCCACTGAAATTCTTAATCATTACGACTCTGATGCACTTTCTACATCCTCAAACGTTACAGGTATAGTAGCCGCCGGTGGTAATGTGATAAATAACGATCTCTTTGGTGCGAATCTCAACAACAGCAACACTAATATCCATAACGCTTCCAATGCTCCTAGTAATGCCAATAGCAACAGCAAAAATATGAAAAATGCAATCAACCAATTGCAGAACGACAGTCCTTTCGACGACAGATACACTTCGAATGATTACTTGCCTGACGAAACGGACGAATTGGAGATGACAGTCGATAGTGACCAGCCAGATCACCCTTATAAGGGTCTTGTGGGCAAAAAGGAGGATTAAATCGCAAAAAAGGAAGGGAGTCGTATTATATTATATAGAGAGATGCATATTGTTCATACAAGTGTTTTATTAGAGTCACATTATATTTTCGTTATTCAGTATTTTTTAAAGGGTTAGTTAGAAGGTTGTACAGTTGGATCTTTTGTTTTATGTTTTTGTCGTTAGTTGTGGTTTAGTCTATTTATTCAGCTTTATGATGTCTTTTAACATGTGCCTATACTATTGTAGACGACGGGAGTGGTAGCTACGGTGGCCAGATGTCCTGTCAGGGCTTGAATGGTTGCAACTTGCATTCAACGAGTCCGGGGGTACATTAGGATGATAAGATGGAGGTTGACACCAGTTGGATGTCCAGATTGTGAGCATTATTGGCTGTGTTCATCACACCACCGCTCGTTTTTCTTGATAGCAAGAATGGAATGATCGGGGGTTTATCAACGTAGACAGAAAATAATCATCATTATTTATATTTGCAAGCTCTGGAGCCTGACAAATACCCGATGCCGCATCGGCTAACAGTTTCTACTTCCTGCCGAGACCCGTCCATTCCTAACTTTTCACGGCGTTGTTGCCGTAAAACCCTGTCTCTTTATGGCTTCCAGTAATCAGACAAATGCATAATGGCGGTCTGTTGGGATGTTCTGATATTCTGGTCTTGTGGAGTTCTTGTTCCAGCATGCATTTCGCGGATTATGGGGTATATAAGAAGAAAAGGCAATGATACGGTGGTGTTGAAATATCAACTCCTTTCTAATAACTGAATAGAGTTTTGTTTAGTTTCGTGTTAAAGGAACCGTCACATTACGAGGAATGGAGAGGTAGAAGAGCACCACCATTTGATTAGAACAGAACAAAACGTAATCCATATCCATTTTAATCATTTGATCAGTCCAATTGCACTGTGTAATTGAGTGAGAATTGATAATGGCCGGATTATTGCAGCCATCCATTGTGGTTGCAACTATTGTGGTTGCAATATGCTGCAGCAGCTTCCAGACTTGAGAGGGAACTAGGAGAAACCCCCCACAACTCTCCGATTTCAACACACTAAACCGTTTCAGCCAAGAACAGCTGAATCTGCACAAATAAAAAGAAACCTATTTGAACCTTCTTATTCCTCTCCTAATTAACCACCATCAGCTTCGACATGTCCACTTTTCCTGGCTGCAAGAGAGCAAGATTCCCCTAAAAGCCGCCCGGATACGAGTTTGACTAAGCTTCCATTTGACATATAAATATAAGAGCATCGCATGTTACAATCTCGCAATGGTTTTGTAGACTTCAACCAATAATCTCCATCAACACTCCATCATGGGTCTCTACGATATCTACCAATTGATGCTAAACTTCTTCCCTGGAAAGGCCTATTACACCGAACAACATTATCCAGACTTGACTGGCAAGGTTGTTCTTGTCACAGGTGCCAATTCAGGTGTGGGTTACGAGGCAGCCAGATTATTGGCCAGTAAGAACGCCATTGTCTACACCTTGGCCAGAAATGAGGTTGTCATGCAAGAATGTATCGACAGGATCAAGCTGGAGTTCCCAACTGCCCAATTGCACCCTGTCATTGCTGATTTGGGCAATTTACCAACCATCAAGCCTGCTGCCGAGAAGTTATTGGCCTCAATCTCAAGACTCGACATTGTCATCCATAACGCAGGTGTCATGACACCTCCAAAGGGTACTGTTTCTGCCCAAGGGTACGAGATCCAATTGGCCGTGAACAACTTGGCTCCTTATTTATTGCAAACCTTTCTCAATCCCATCATGGAACAAACCGCAAATTCTTTGAGTGGAAAACAAAACACATCTAGAATCGTGTGGGTTGCTTCTTCAGGTACAGCTATTGCTCCCCCAACTGGTGTTGTTATCGATAAACTTAATGATGTGGAGGCCGACACTTTCCAAACATATGCTCAATCGAAGGCTGGTAATATTATTTTTGCTAGCCAATGGGTGGCCCACAATCCAAATTCGAAGATTATCAGTCTCACCGTTGACCCTGGTAACTTGAAGAGTAATTTGCAGAGACATACTGGTTGGTTGGGTCAATTGGCCACAAAACTTCTCCTTTATCCTCCTATTTACGGGGCATATTCTGAGTTGTTCTGCGCCTTACATCCAGATACCACCACCGCCGATAATGGTAGATATGCAATCCCTTGGGGAAGATGGGGCTGGATCAGGGCCGATATCAAGGAATCGTGTAACAATGAGATTGGTGAGAGATTCTGGGATTATTGCGAAGAACACACCAAGGCCTATAAATAGACAATATTTCTAATAAAATCGTGTAACAACGAGATTGGTGAGAGATTCTGGGATTATTGCGAGGAACACACCAAGGCCTATAAATAGACAATGAGACTTTAAATAAAATCTTTCTGAAAACTATGTTGTAACAGGATAATAACTCCTTAAACGTCTCAAATCAAAGAGTTCTCTAATTACTAAAATGTGTCACCAAAATAATGTGATGGCCCATTTTGCTGCCATTCTAACTTTGCATAAGATACAGCCGTATGTGATTGTCATCTGCACCAACTAAAGAACTACTTCAGCCTCGTCTTTGGAAAAACCTAACACCGTTGCCCTATCCACTGCCCTTGACATTGTCCCGTTAATCCCCATTTTATTTAGGTTTTCTTGTTGTATCTAGGTTAGCCCGTCAATGGCATGTCTGCCTAAATCCATTAAACCCCTGCCTTTGGCCGGCATATTGCCCGACTTATATAGCCGTAAAACACGGTTGCAAACTTTATCTATCATACCGACATCCCGCTTCGCATATATAATAGCGGTTATCTTCGTGAACCTCTGTGTATTGTGGTTGTAGCTATCGATTTACTCTAATAAATACAATGGGTTTCAGTGATGCATGGCAAATGGCCAGAGGTCTTAAACCTCCAAAGCCTACCTTTACCCCAGATATCTATCCAGACTTGACTGGAAAGGTTGTTCTTGTGACTGGTGCCAACACCGGTGTCGGTTTGCAAGCCGCCAGATTATTGGCCAGTAAGAACGCAAAGGTGTACACTTTAGCCAGAAAGGCTCAAGTCATGGAAGAACGTATTGCTGAGATCAAGAAAGAGTTCCCAAACGCACAATTGATTCCATTTATTTGTGACTTCAGCGATTTGACTACCATCAAGCCAGCAGTTGAAAACTTCTTGAAAACAGAAACAAGACTTGATATCGTTCTCCACAACGCCGGTGTTGGTGCTCCACCAAAGGGGTCCACTAGTGCCCAAGGCCACGAGCTTCAGGTTGCTGTTAACAACTTGGCTCCTTACTTATTACAGAAGTTGCTCGATCCAATAATGTTTGAAACTGAAAAGACCTTGACCGGAAAGAAGAACACCTCCAGATTGGTCTGGGTTTCCTCCGCTGGTCAATACTTGGCTCCAGAGAATGGTTTCAGAAAGGATAGCATTGACGACTTGAATGCCGGCCCAGGTGAGAACTACGCACAAACAAAGGCCTGTATGATTGTTTTAGCTGCCCAATGGGCCAAGAAACATCCGGAATCTAATATCATTAGTGTGGCTGTCGATCCTGGTTCGTTGAGAAGTGAATTCCACAGACATTTCAAGTCTTTTGCTGCTTGGGTCACCGACTTCTTCCTTTTCCCTGCCATCATGGGTGCTTACTCCGAATTATACCCAGCATTGTCACCAGATTTAACTACTGCCGATAATGGTAAATTAACCATTCCGTGGGGTAGATTTGGTAAGGCTAGAAAGGATATTGCCGATGCTTCAGTTAACGAGCTCGGTGACGGTTTCTGGGACTTCTGTGAAAAGAGCACCAAGCCATATCAATAAACAGGTTGTGACTAGGAATGTCTTATTAGTGTTTTGATAAGATAGATTGTGATATGGTGGGACTTCTAATCCATTGAAAATAATTGGAACATCGAAGGGATCTTTTTACAATAAATGAGTATTTCAGATTAGGGTGTATATTGAGATGTCATGTGTTACTTGATATAATATTGCTAGGCTTCGTTACCAGACAACATAGACAACATAACTGCTATTGTTGATAATGGTGTGAGTTCTTGAATTGGGATATAGATATAGTTACAAGGAATAGGACGAAAGATAGGTTTCCAATAAATACATTCTGTTTTGAACTTAAATATATTGGAGAATAGAGAACTGAGAATATAGAACTGAGAATATTTTTTTCATGCTTGTACGTCCTCAGGAGGCATCAGTGTTGCAGATAGCAGGATTGCAGCCATCCCAAGAGATGTATCTCCAACGAACAAAACACTCGTCTTATTTGGAACCTTTCTTCTAATTTCTTTTCAAATAATATTTGCCAATTAGCTGTTCACTGATAGTTCACTAGTCTCTGGAATTTGCATGTCGGGGGTTTAGCGGCTGCGCATTTGCCGCAGTGGTACATGCTGCTGAAGACAATACGGGAGTTCCACTTTCGAATACGAAATCGCCCCTTGAAAGAAAAGAAGCTAAACATTAACGTCCCGAGTTACTCTACTATTAGTGTTATAAACTTTCTCCGTCAATTCCCTTACAATGGCTCTTTCCGATGTGTTACAATCCCTCAGAGGCATTTGGCCTCCGGCCCCAACTTACACCGAAGAACAATATCCAGATTTAACTGGTAAAACTGTTATCGTCACTGGTGCCAACTCTGGTGTTGGATTCGAATCCTTCAGGATTTTGGCCAGCAAAAATGCAAAGGCCTATGCTTTGGTTAGAAACGTTGCCCAGATGGAAGAAGGTTTTGCAAAGATTAGGGAGCAATTCCCTAATGCTGATTTACACATGATTGTGTGTGATTTGAGCGACTTATCCACCATCAAGCCAGCTATCGAAGAGTTCGTGGCTAAGGAACCAAGGCTTGACATCATCATCCACAATGCTGGTGTTGGTTTCCCAAACTTTGGTTCTGTCTCAGCCCAGGGTCTTGAGCTCCAATTGGCCGTCAACGTCGTTGCCCCATACTTGATTCAAAAATTGCTCGACCCTCTTATGGAAAAGACCGCCAACACCTTGACAGGTGAACAAAACACCTCCAGAATCGTCTGGATTTCTTCCTCCGGTCAAGCCTTATCTCCTCCAACTGGTATTAGAATTGATAATCTTAGCGATCCATCCATTGCAGTTGCCGAAAACTATTTCCAATCCAAAGCTGGTGATGTTATTCTATGCAACCAATGGCCAGCCCATCATCCTAACTCCAAGATCATCAGTATTACCACTGATCCAGGTAACTTGAAGACAAACATCTCCAGAGATGCCAGTCGTATTCTTACTTTCTTGTTCAGTTTCATCACTTTCCCGCCATATAAGGGTGCCCATTCCGAGCTTTTCCCTGCTTTACATCCATCTATCACCACTGCTGATAATGGTAGATTCACCATTCCTTGGGGCAGATTTGGTTTGCTTAGAGCCGATGTGAAAGAGACTGCTACCGGTGAACTTGGTAAGAGATTCTGGGATTGGTGTGACGAGCAATCCAAGGCTTTCCAATAAGTTAGAATAGTTTATAAAATGATCCGTGATATCATGTAGCGATAAGCATAGCAGCAGCATGCCAGGTATTGGGTCTTAGATCTCAAACAGATGATGCAACATGCACAAGCTTCGTCTATTTCAGACAGAAAGCGCCTTAATCTCTGTGAGTCTCACCCTACCTGTGATCTCCAATGCAGTGTTGCATCAATGATGTTGTAGAAGACCGGGAACTATATAAACAACTAGTTAATAAAAATTGGAGTGAAAAATTCGACATCTCTTTTATTCACACACATGGGATTAGCTGACTTCTTGCAAGCATTGGCTGGAATATGGCCTCCAACACCCACCTTCACTCCTGAACACTATGCGGAGATGGCGGGAAAGGTGGTTCTTGTCACTGGGGCCAACTCAGGTGTTGGCTTCGAAGTCGCCAAATTATTGGTCAGTAAGAACGCGAAGGTGTATGCTTTGGCAAGAAATGAGACATCCATGGAAGAGGGAATCGAGAAGATCAAGGCCGAGTTCCCGAATGCTGATATCCACGTAATTAAGGCGGATTTAAGTGATTTAACAACCATCAAGCCAGCAGTTGAAAAATTCTTAGCTGTAGAATCTCAACTTGATATCGTGATCCACAATGCCGGTGTTATGTTGCCTCCTTTGGGATCGGTCTCGGCCCAAGATTATGAGCTTCAATTGGCTGTGAACAACTTGGCTCCTTATTTGTTGCAGAAGCTTCTCACTCCACTCATGGAAAAGACAGCCAGTCAACTCACAGGAGACCAAAACACTTCAAGAATCGTTTGGGTCGCTTCTTCTGCCCAATATTTTTCGCCTCCCGCCGGTGTTAGAATCAACAATCTTAACGATGCCACGGTTGACATTTTTGAGAATTACGGTCAATCCAAGGCCGGGGACATCATTTTGTCTAATCAATGGTCTTTGAGCAACCCGAATTCAAAGATCATCAGTCTTAGTGTTGATCCTGGTATCTTGAAAACCAACTTGGCAAGACATATCAATCCAATCATTATGATGTTTTCCCAATGGCTCCTTTATCCTGCTGAAAAGGGGGCCCATTCCGAGTTATTTGCTGCTTTAAGTCCAGAGATAACTACAAAGGATAATGGGAGATTCGTTATTCCATGGGGCAGATTTGGTCTCATCAGAGGTGATGTCAAGGAAACCTGTACCAATGATATTGGAAAGAAATTCTGGGATTATTGTGAAGAACAAACCAGTGCTTACAATTGATAAAGTTGTAATCTTTATGAATTTATTTACATATCTAATAGACACTTCATCAGAATCCGAAAAATCCTGTATGAGATTGATCCGTCAAGCCTTTCAAGTTCAAGTTATTTGAAAACGCTCTGTAATGATCTCTTGTTGGTCCACAACCACTGTTATCTCTTATCTGTTCAGCCTTATGCAACCAGCTTTGCATGTTGGATATTCTTCTCGAATCATCAGGATGGGTAGACAAGAACTCTGGAACGTGGCCATTTTTGGCTTGCATATTCTTCATTCTTTCCCATAAATGAACAGCCTCTCCAGGGTTATAACAGGCTTTGGCCATGGTCATCAACCCTATGTAATCGGCTTCTGTTTCCATCTCTCTAGATGCAGGACTCTTGATTAAGATATTCAATAGCATCAGATTGAACACATCACTACCTGTAATAGTGTACATAATCAAACCGAGAGCCATGTAGAAGGGAGCTTTTGATAAGTTCTCCGAGGTATGTCTGGCCAATTGATGTGACAATTCGTGCGAAAGAACAGTAGCCAAACCATCTTCGTTTTCACATACGGGCAAGATACTGCTGAATACAAACACTTTCCCCCCGGGCATCACAAAGGCGTTAGGAGGCTGTTTGGGGTCATTGACTATATGGATCTTCCAATCGTTCTTCAAGAGGTCCTGGTTTATCGGGAGATGGTGTTCATCTTCGGTAGCGGCTTTGATCAACTTTGCCATAATGGTTTTCACTTGTTGGGTCATGGGATGGTTTTCCGGCAAATATTTTCCGTTAAATTGGGCAAACATCTGTTTATATGAATATTCACCGATCTTACGTTCCAAAGAAGGCGGGATGATCATAAATCTCCGTCTTCCGGTGATAGGAGCCTTATCCAAATTTATGTAATAGATCCCAAACCCCATAATAGATGCCGAAATGACAAATCTCCTAATAGTGGGACTAAGAAGGAATTCTAGCGATAATACACTTCTAGGAGCATTAGAGAACCGATTGTATGTGGCATACGTTCTCATTGGCGAGGAACCGTTGGCTCTTCTAAAATTGGCGGCCAAACGACCATTGAAGACGTTTCTAGACATTAATAAGCTCTACACTTTTATTATAATATTTAATTCCGCCATATATCACATCTCTTTGTATTGCCCCTGTGAACCATCTCAGGTCGCACACGACTTTCCTGTCAGATAGTGTTGTGCCTCGGCCAAAATTTCGTCAGTCACGTGAAGACTGTTCATAGAATCGTAGAATTCGGTGTTCATAGTTGATACGGTATTTTTAATCTAAAACAAATATATTCTTAAATATCACTTGTTAGTTCCCACTTTCTAAATAAACTATATAAAAATGAATGTGGGAATATGTTCTTATATACATAAAATTATGTTTCAATTCCGACTATCGGAGTTTTCCTCCGATCTTCTTGTCGGTCACTTATTTGTCTTTCTGACAAATACAAATATCCATTACAAGGATCATTTCCAACTCTTCCGATTGGTTTGATAACTAATATTTCCTTTTTAGTTTATTCTATCCTTCTCATGATCCTTGTCTTATGCCGTTATGGATATCTCGTACCGACTTTCCATCCCGATTCTCTATCGATTATTGTCGTGTACTTATCGTCCACCCTGAACAGATAGACATGATATGCACGTGATGGAAAATTAGGCTGCTTCTTCAATGAGCCACAAGAAGTTGAAGGAAGAGAGAAGCATCAAGAGAGAGGAAGGAGAAGATACAATAAAAGGCGCTCTGAGTTATAGTTACATAGAAATACTTAATTAGCAGTTTAAAGGAGAAAAAACGAAAAAAAAACCATTAATACCCCATAATCAGTACCAACAAACATCATGGCAAGAGCAGAAGTAGGAACCGCTAAATATGCTGCTAAACAGATGAAGGCCTCTGGATTGCAGAAATTGAGGTTCTATTGTCAAATCTGCGCGAAACAATGTCGGGACGACAACGGGTTCAAGAACCATGTGCAATCGCCGTCGCATTTGTTCAAGATACAGAACTTGAGCTCCAACCAAGTGAATGAGTTCAGTTCTCAGTTCGAGAAGGATTTCTTGCGCTTATTGAAATTGAACCATGGGACTAAAAAGGTCAGTGCGAACAAATATTACCAGGAATACATCTTGAATGACAAGAATCACGTTCATATGAATGCAACCAGATGGTCTTCTTTGACACAATTTACATTATATCTTCAGCAGAAACAGGCCGTCAAGCTAGAAGATGACGAGAAAGATGGGCTATGCATTTCGTATGTGGATAATTCTGTGGTGGCGGAGAAGAAACAGAAGCGGGTCAAAAACGACGAAGAGTTGCAGCAGGAGTTTATCGAGGAACAGATCCGGAAGGGAAAGGAATTGGCCTTAATCAGGGAAAAGAAGGAGCAAGAATTGAGGAAAACAGCACAAGAAACTTCCTCCTTGTCCCCCCTACAAAAGAAGCCAATTAAACTCTCTTTCAAGAAAGCCGATTCCCAGACCACGGAGACGTTCAAAAAATCCGAATCACCCTCTTCTGCCATTCCTCTATCCGATTTGAAGATCGATCAAAAGGCCTATACAAAGCCAATAATGAAGTGCGGGATGATGGTGCTACCTGTAAGGCCTGTTGCACAATCCGAGCCTATCAAGCCTCGTTTGAAGGTACCCAAACTGTTTAAAGGAGTTCCAAAGGGAGGAAAGAAGAACCCTCTAGCGGAAAGTGACGATGAAGAGACAGAGACAAAGAAACTGAGAGTCAATTAGATAATACATATGTCCAATAATGACCATTGTACACCAGAACCATAAACCCATATTACCCTATATTATATTATACAATAGTACTAACATATCCCAGCCCATAAATATCACAAATACATAATCACGACGGATTGAACGGCATAACCCATCCACGATGACTCTCTTGATCTTCACTATGATCGTCATCATATTGCACTTTGGCACCGAAGTTGTAGAAACCAACGGCTTCAATGTCCTCATCATCACTGGAATTGGTCAATCCCTTGTCGTAATTGGTCCGCTTCTGACTCGAATAGTGCAATGGATGATGTGTGGACACGGGCAAGTTGTTGAATTGCTGTTGATATTGCGAATTCAGATGTTGTTGAACCTGTTGTTGTTGCTGCTGCTGCTGCTGTTGCTGTTGGGTAGCAGCAGTCAATGTTCTCATTGTTTCCCAGAAATCAAGATCCAATTCTTCTTCCAACTCATCAAATTGTGCTTGCATTGTTCTTGAAGGATGCGACATGATAACTTCTCTCGTTTCTCTCTTAGTGGGATTGGAAGTATAATTAGACTTCTTATATCTTCTAGGCGAGTGGACATTGAATGGAGGACTCATCACATTGGTTGTAGATTGGCCATGCTGATGCAGCTGTCTTCCGTTCAATAGCTTCATGAGATCACTCTCCTTTGATTCGTTACTGCTTCCAGCTGGCGAACTGGCACTCGAGTTCAACTTGGGAACCTCCATCAAAGGTGGAAGATAATTGAAATGTTGGTATCTATTTAATTGTGTTTCTGGTTCCAATAATGGCTGTGGTTGTGGCGCATAATGGTGATGTATATGCTGATGAACTGTGATTTGTAAGTTTTGCATTTGGGCGTATTGAATCAATTTCTGGACCTCTTCTTGTGAGGAAATGTTGCCAAACCCTTGAGGCACAGGTTCGCCGTGACTGGTGGAAAGAGAGTATTTCCATTCGGTGGAAGATTGAGAAGGCTTCGAGCCCTGATGAGGTAGATTAGATGTGACTGTGACTGGTTGTTGGGCCGGTTTATATGGCTGAGACGAACCCTCTGATCGCAATTGTGCTTGGGGCTTTAATAATGTGTGCAGAGAGTTCTGGGGATACTGCTGATCAGTCTCCGGCGTGTCTTCCATCACAATATCACCTCTAACGTTATTGGTATCGGTCAATGAATCGGGCTCCTCCGTGTCTTCGATTTCCATCTTCATGTGGTTGTTAGTCTTTGCTTGGTTATGTTTTGTTATCAATTCCACTTCTCTTTTGACCTCCTCACTGGCCTTATTTCTCACCACAGACGTCACCACCTTTCTCCACCGATTTCTACAGGTCAACGAGGGTCTTCCATCCATTTCTAGAGAGATGGTTCTCCATTTTGTCCCGTACTTATTGACCTTTCTGATCAAAGACAAGTCTTCTTCCTGGGTCCAGGGGCGCAACCGGTCCTTTGTGTTCGGGTCCAAAATCTCAATATATCTTTTGGCACATTGATCGTCTGTTCTTCCAATGATATCGTTACTGACCTTCTGCCACGCCGCCCCATGGGTCTCGTAGGCCTTGATCAAATGGGCATCTTCCTCCGGGGTCCATTTCCCCTTCTTCAATGTGGGATCGAGACTATTGGAATATCTCTTCCGACAATCCTTCGGCTTTCTATCGCTGAAATGGTGCGATATGGACTCCCATTTGGCAATCTCAGACTCAATCTCGCCGTACTCTTGCACCAATTTGATCAATAAGAGGTCCTCTTCCTTCGTCCACGGTCTCCGGGTTTCCCTACGAAACGTCTGGAACCCCAATGATTCGGTGATTCGGAGCGGGTCCATCGAAGTCTTTTTAAATATTTTTTTGGAGGAGGAATCATTGAGTTGAGACGCTCCTATCTGGATATTTGAGCCCATAATGCCCAATTTCGCTGTTTTTTTTTCACCTCAAGACTGGAATCTACTTTAAATCAAACACCCCGACAATTCTTGTCGCAAAAAGATTCCGCTACTCGACGTTTTCAGTGGTTCCGGATATTTTGAAGGTTTTATATTTACATATTAAATTTTTATGAGTAAATGGTCGGAATGGGTATGTGGTCATGTGACCGTAAGGGGGCAGATCCGAGGACCATCCGGGGATCATGATGAATAGAGAGATAGAGAGACCAAATAACATAAATAATGCCATTATTGGATAAAGTGTGTGAAGATTAATTGTTCAAGTGCTTATTGTGGAAAAAATTCTGATCTCGCAAATCTCGCGCTTAACCCCTACATCTCTCACTGCATCAATGTAACACCTCCATTAAGATATGGAAACCTGATATCCATGATGTCATGATTATACAAAAGAAGATGACCCCTTCCTCCACGTCGTTTCCATTTTCACTTTGCGATGTGCTCGGTCCGATCCATCCCTGGCCGTTCGTTTCCGCTGAGGCAGAACAAAGCATAGCCAACACTGTCTGTCCAAGCCTGGAAGCCCCAGCGCAGGAGTGATGTCGCTTGGCAGAAGAGAGTCTCAGATGAGATGGGGATGGGCCGATGTGTTTTATATCCAACATCTCATTTTGTCTCAGTTTTATCATTTTCAACCGAAGTGCGATTTGGTTCCAGACGTGTCCACCACCTCCCGATTATTCACCCCGAAAGACCGGCATTCAGAAACTTGATCCGAGAACTATCAAGGAACAATTGATCTTGACGTTATCTCTGCGATATCTTCAACATCGAGACGTCACGTCTTCATATTCCAGCGTTTCCATATTCGTCCGTCTCGTCTCCTAATGGCCCAAAATGACGGAAACCAAGGACGAATCGATAAATAAATTACGATCAATTGATTACAACAAATTGATCGCATCCCAATATAATAAGCTACAACAATCGTATTCGCGTTTCTCCGCGGTTCCATTTCTCGACTTGATAGAAAGATGTGAGGTTCTTCTCGAGGACTCCTATCATCTCTTTGATACCTTGAGTGTCTCGGAGGATCAGACCCTTATAGAGAAAAATTACTTGAAAGGTTTGGACCAATATATCAACAGTTATCTTCTATTCAGCTGCTTCATCATCAACATAAATTGCTCCAAATACGGCTCTTTCGACGATTTCCAGGTCAAGGGAAAGCGCGATTATGACCTTTATTCGTATTTATACTCGGTTTACGAGCAAAATCACGGCTTGAAGAATTTACGAGTGTTAATATTGAATTATCTCACAAATCACAAATTGGTTTCCATTGATTTGTTCGAATTGAACCACAAATTCGCCTCCGTTTCGCTGAACTCTCCGTCATTGGACAAATCGCTATCGGATCTAGCTTCTTCCGAGAACACGAAAGAGTCGCATCTTCATATAAGTGACCATTCCACAAACCAAACGGACCATGAGCCGAATTTTTACAATTCAGAGGTCTCTTATAAGAGTAAATCTAACCAATCTCGACATTTGGAACCATCTCCGCCTGATCAACAGCTACAAGTGCCAATTCCCCGTCAATTACCTCCTCAAGTACTTTCTGAAGCTCCGAAATCCTTCCCAAAATCGAACAAAATCTTAAACTTTGCTCGTTTAGAGCTCTCTAGACCGGCATCTATTATCTCCAACGGTTCTGCCGGCTTCAGCACTGATGATGAATTGTGGAAGAATCCAATCGATTTCCAATCAGGAGAACATTTGAAGTTTTATCACCAGAGTTCTGATGAGTTTTTTTCAAGAGAGGGAACTGAAAGCAGTGAAGAAAATGCAATTGAGGACCGTGAATCGCCAAAACCTGTCTCCAGAGATGATACTGTCGTACAAAACATCGAGGAACTAGAAGATGGTATGACTGGTATGACTATTACATCTCCTATTCCACAAGCTGGAGATGTTAAAACCACACCCTATCCCATGGAAGAGACCGATTATAGTGCGACCCCGTCACCACCAATTTTACAAAGAGCTAGAGAGCCATTGCCTACATCTGTCGAGTCCGTAAAAGATCTACCTAGACCGAAGTTCATCGAATCGTCAATATTGAAGACTTATATTCTTTACAAACCGAAACATTTGCTTCTATTATCCCTTCAGCCAATCGAGTCATATAGCCAAAATCACATCCAACACATACATTCAAACTATTTGAATCCCTATTATATCCTCAAGTTTTCAAGTATTAGCAGCTTCAATGAGCTCATCTCACAATTACAGGAATACGATATGATTATTGTTTATGGAGAGGCCATGTTTGGGGCTATCGAAGATAAGTTTTGGTCCTGGTTAATCGAGTTGAACCAGGAAATAAAGAATATTATTTACAAAGTTGGATTCTTAAAAGGAGGATTTCGGGAATGGGCGAAATCCCAGAATGACGACCTCCAGCTATTAAAATCTATAGATCCCGATTACCAGAAGAAAAAGGATAAGAAGCCCTCAGAGAGAACAAGCAGCTTTACAGAAAGGAGGAAATCGCTCCCTCCTTCTGCAAAACCTCCGACTCTCCCAACTCAAAGACCACCAATCCCCAACACTTCTTACTTGCAACAAGAGAATGAAACCAGAAGCAAACCTCCCAACACAACACACGAGACTGGAAGTAGATCTATGCTACCTTCCACATCATCAGAAGTTTTCATTCGTCAACAACAACAATTGGAACATTACAAAAGAAAGAAGGAAAGTGAAGAGAACCAAAGATTTCAACAAATGAACCATCTGAATAGCTCCGCTATGCTGCTGATCAACTCCACTCATTTTCAACCTCCTTCTCACCCTCTTCCACCAGCACAGGGACATCCAGGTCCATACCCCCCTCAACTGTCCTATTCACAATCATTCCCAATGCAACAATACCATCAACAAAACCCTCAAGCATCATCTCAATCAATTCCCCAACCATATTATCAGCAATATAATCAACCATATCCGCAAGCCTCCGGTTATGGACAACCCTTACAATCGTATACTCCACAACCCTTACAGGGCCAAAATCTCCATCCACATACACACCAACAAATTAACAGTTTGACAGTCATGGAGAAGTTGTCAATCTGTGGATTGAGAAACTTTGGCTCTACTTGCTACGTGAATAGTACGGTTCAGGCTCTATCGGCTATCTCGCTGTTGAAGACGATTTTCATCACCAACAAATATAGAGATTATATTAAAGTAAACGAAGTATATCTTCTTTCAGGGGCACTTTCATCGTTGCTTAGATCCATAAATAATCATGGAGGTTGTTCTATTGCACCCACCAAATTCCTCAAAACCTGTGCTGCTATACGGCCTGATTTGAAGATTCCTTATGAACAACAGGATTCACAGGAATTTCTATTATTTGTCTTGGACAGATTGCATGATGAGTTGAAATTAACCCACAATGTGTTGAGAGATTATCCTGCTCTAATGGAATATGCCAAGGACGGCGATGAGGAGTACATTAAATGGTACGATGGTGTTACAAAAGATGGGTTGTCTCCAATAAGTGCCTTATTTCAAGGACAAATTGAAAATAAATTGACATGCAATAACTGTCATTATGTTAGCTCGAATTATTCAATCTTTTCCATGCTTTCATTGTCAATTCCCCATGGTAAAAAGGCACACTTGAATGATTGCATAGCTGAGTTTACAAGTGATGAGCTATTAAGTGGTGATAATGCATGGGATTGTCCAAAGTGTGGTAAGGCATCTAAGTCACATCCACAGGAGGTCCCTATTGCGGAAGAGAAGAAAAAGCTGGGTGGATTGTTTAGAAGAAGTAAAAAGAAGAAGCCTGTTGATTCAAAGGCTTCAATCGGTTCCTCAGACTCGATCAAATCGTTATCGTTTTTGAAATTGCCCCCCATCTTGATAATTCATTTGTCGAGATTCTCCCCATTTGATATAACCAAAAAGTTGTCGGCCGCTGTAACTTATCCGTTGTTGTTACACATTGCTGGCAAGAGATACAAACTTGTCGGATTAATAAATCATTTTGGTAACTTGAAGAGTGGCCATTATACTTCTCTAGTGAACAAGGCTTATAGAGAAAACTTGAACGATCCATATTGGTGCTATTTTGATGATGAAGATGTAAGACAAAATTTACAACATGGAAATGTTGGTGACGCTCAACATAGGAATCTAAGCAGTAAAGATGTTTATGTTTTGTTCTATGAGAGAATTTGAATGAAGTGCAAAAAGTTAGAATTAGTGTATTATATAGAAAACTGGGTTATACAGCTATTTTCCTGTAGGAGAAACTTCTACATGACACATTCTAGTCGTAAAAAATTCTATTGTTATCTCAAATGAGCACTGGCATTCTTATATAAACTCTGCCAAATGTATGCTTCGCTCATGATCAATTCGATATCCTTGACAGTCCAATCTTGTGTTGGGGGATTTTGCAAAAAGAGCATGATTTCTTGGAAGTCCATCTTCTTCAATTCGTCACTGAACCTGATCAAAAACGCCGAACAGACGTAGACATGGAAGCTCTTGAAACCAGTAGGATTCTCGCTGAGATATGTATCCCACATTCTGATCACTAAGTCCATTTTCACTTCTCTCATCAACAAACAATTCATCCATCTGAACGAGAATTGGATGAATTCTATTCCCTCGCTTTGAAAGTGTTTGAGCAATTCTGTATCGATCTTGCCTATTAGATTCTGAAGTTCATTAACTTGTCTTATTATACCAGGTTGTTCGTGGATATAATTATCTTGAATATCATCGAGTAATTTGGTCAAACACCAAAAGGTATCAGCCTCGATGATGTTGTTCACCTCCTTTGGCAACATAGCTGGATCGAATGACTCTATTGGTGAGCTGATATACGATGACAAGAACACCTGATAGAATGGAGTGGCCAAATCATTAATACCTTGAACGTAGCCTGAAGCAGGATGTCTGATAGACCAAAGATATAAAATTCGCTTGAGAGACTCCTGAGTCTGGTCAAATGAATAGAGTTTAATATGTGGGTTTGTTCTAGGAACGTCAATTTTGATCTGATGCCACATGGCCGGATCTTTATTGGAAGTATTATATAATTGTTCAATGCCGTCGAGATACTCTTTTCTCTTTCTCTCTAGAGTGGCCACTCTTCTTGAAGAGTTCGTTGGCAAGTAGCCCAATAATAATTGCCATGAGATTGGTCTCAACTCTGAGGGAATTCCGTTCCACGCGGTCTTTTTAAGCTCATCCAAATTGATGTTATCGTCGTTGATGTGTTTCTTGAACTTTATGTATTTCGAATTCATCGCGTTCAAAGACTCTATTTCCGAGTTTGTTCTCAAATCATTCTTATCCAAAGAAGAGTTGCTCACGGCTGCAACAGCACCAGCCCCGCTCAGTCTGCTGGCTTGCAAGGTCAAGTCGGGATATAAGGAGTCCAACATGGGAGATGGTTGCAAGGACAAATTTAAAGACGATCTAGAGGAGTCGCTCATTGCGGCGCTATTGATGATGTTGGACACATGTGTCTTATTGGGCTTGTTCTCGATTGATTTGGGCGCCGAATTCATGTTCTTCAAGGAATTATCGACATTCGAGTCCCAATCGTCATCTAGATCGGTATATTGTCTGTATTTGTGCTCCGGGGACTTTCCCAACGAGCCATGTGAGCCCGCTTTTTCGTTTGCATTGGAATACGGAGACTTTGTTACGTTGGAGGAGTTACCATTACTTCCGACATGGGCATAGGAGGCCCCAATGACGGTGGAATCGATGGGCGACGACACCGATCTGGTGTTGGCCACGGATGAGGTCGAGGACGAGCTGGTATTGCTGATGGAGAGATTTCTCAAGAAACTGGACAAATTCCTGCCCTTTCCGCCGTTCTCGCCGAAGATGAACTCGTTATTGGGGTTGTAAACCTGCTGCATTTCCGGTTTCTTTTTGCCCATTGTGTGTGGAGGAAGCGATGAAAACGACAGAAACAAACAAACTAAACATACAGATACAATCTAGATGGCTGATAGCTCATAAACGAAGGAACGAGATAACCAATAACAGATGTGATGGGGTGGGGGGGTTTTGCCGCGAAAAGGGTGGCAATTATCACACGGTCCGGATGTAAATGGATCCGAATCGTTCGAATTGTTTCTATTGCTCGACGGTTGATGGTGGTGGTGAAAGCAATAAAATTGATCTCCTCATTGATTCATTATGGTTGAGTCGGTGTAGCCACGTCAATGCTGTCAAGTGTTACACACGACGAATTCTGGGTTATGTGCACCGGTGGTGGGTGGTGGTGGGAGGAGGTTGAGGGTTTCACAAGAGATGGAAGCTAAGTTGATTTGACTTAAAAAAAATTATTTCAAATTATAGCGATTTATCTATCACATTCAATTCTTTATTCTCCCATATATTATTCCATTTACAAAATTCTCCTAATCTCATGCCACCACCTCTCCAGTGGACAGTCTCCACCTCACCCCCAATAATATACCCACAACTCCCCACATAACCCCCAATCCGGAAATCGGACACCGAGTCAGAAACTCGACTCCGGGCCCATCTCATCACATTAATATATAAATCCAACAGTGCCGCCATCATCGCTCTCTCTCCTTATGTAACATATAGTTCGTTATCTCAACTCTCCCAACTAGCCCGCTCACATCATTCAACATGAGTACCCCAACACCAGCCGGTAGAACCATCTTGGCCTCCACCATTGCCAAACAATACAGTGATGAGATCACATCCAAGGTGGCCCATTTGGGGTTCAAGCCCAAATTAGTCGGGTTTTTGGCTAATGATGATCCCTCGGCCTTGATGTATGCCAATTGGACCGCCAAAACTTCGGAATCCATGGGCTTTGAGTACGAATTGGTCAAAATAGACAAGGATCAATTGGAAAGTGCCATAATAGATGCCAATGAAAGCGACGGCGTCAACGGTATCATGGTGTATTTCCCCGTGTTTGGCGATGCCCAGGACCAATATTTGCAGCAATGCATTTCGCCCGAAAAGGACGTCGAAGGGCTCAATTACTTGTATTACAAGAATTTGTACCATAACATCAGATTCTTGAACAAGGAGGAGACAAAGAAGTCCATCTTGCCCTGCACTCCGTTGGCAATTGTCAAGATCTTAGAGTTTTTGTCTATTTACAACAACATCTTGAGATATGGAAACAGACTTTTCGGTAAAACCATTCTCGTGGTCAACAGATCCGAGATCGTAGGAAGACCCTTGGCGGCCCTATTGGCCAATGATGGGGCCACGGTCTATTCTGCCGATATCAACAATATCCAGAGATACACTCGTGGTGACTCGTTGCAACATCAAAGACACGAAGTTCATTCAACTGATCTCTCGTTGGAACAAATCGCCAAGATTGCCGATGTGATCATCACCGGTGTTCCCTCCGCTAATTACAAATTCAACACCGAATGGGTCAGATTCGGCGCTACCGTTGTCAATTTCTCCTCGGACAAGAACTTCAACGATGACATCAAGCTCAAGGCTGGCTTGTATGTGCCTAGTATAGGAAAAGTCACAATCTCCATGCTATTAAGAAACTTGTTGAGATTGATAGATAATAAGCTGCAAAAGTAATGCAAGCACGGGTGCTTTTTATGGGTAAATGGATATTAGAAAGATTTTCCTGTACTACAATTTTCACCCAAAACACTTTTACTTCTACAATTTTCACTTCAAACACTTTTACTTCTACAATTTTCACTTAAAACACTTTTATAACCTATGCAAAATTCAACCCTTAAAATATAATTAGTCTGTTCTTTGTCTCTTATCCTCCTGTTCGAAATCGTCGTCACTGTTGTCAACATCCACTTGATCGTACTTCTTCTTTAAACCCTTCATCTTTCTGGTTTGCAACTTGCTCAAATCTTGGTTACCAACATGGATCTTAGCAATCTTGTCACCCATGAAATCGGTGGTCACGTTCTTCTTTTCCTTTGGTTGTAATTGTTTTGGTTTCATCATAGCTTCCTTTTCTAATTCTGGCGATGGAGTCTCTCTTCTACCTATTTTGAACTCGAATCTTGGGCCGATTTCGTCGATTTCGACTCTTGGCAACTTGGCTCCACTCTTGTATGTCTTTAATTTGTAAGTTCTGAAATGCAAGTTTGGCAAAACAGACGAATCGGGGTTGACTTCACCAACAGAGATGGCGATCATATGTTGCAAACCGGCTAAATCTAGTAAATCCGTCTCTTCTCCTCTGTACATGTCCAAGAATAACGACTTCAATTGCATGTACACGGGATGTTCGTCAAAGGCTGGGCCTTGGAATAAGAACATAGGCTTACAACCAATGGTGAAGGTGGACTTCTTGAAATCGTTCAAGAACTTCTGGTCAACGATGGATAATTCAATCATGTCGTACACCTTGTATCCGAAGGTTCTGGTGAAGATCAAGGTGTTTGGTCTCTTCTTGTTGGAGGTGGAGAACACTAATATGGAACAATCGTTCTTTTCACTGAAAAATTCCAAATGGGAGGCATCTTCGAAAGGTCTGACGTCGTTTTTCTTGGTGAATCTCTTGACATCCGGTTGTTTCAAGGCTGATAAGTCCACCATGGCGTCATGAAGAACCTTGGTACTCGAAGCACCAGGAACAAAAAGCGCCTTCTTGGTGTTTTCCACGATCTTGGACTCCTTCTTGGCTAAGGCTCTCTTGGAACGGGCATTCTTTGGTTTACTGGAGGTTAGTGGCGTCCATTATGGCCGGATTCAGCATCATACTTACACAGTTCTAATCATCTTTGAAGGCTTTAATGTTATATTACGTTGTTTCTTGTGGATGAACTCATCGCTATATATTTGATAAAATAAAAAAAAAAATTCAAAGCCGGGTAAGTTCTGATCTCATCTCTTAACTATGGGAGAGGGAATACGGAGCTATTGAGCTTATTATTGGGAGATATTACAAATTATTTATATCAGTCGTGTTATGGAGAGTATTTATATTTATTAATTAAATTAATTCCAGAAGTTTGTTGGTTTTCGTCTCTTAACATCTGAAAAATGCAACCAAATCACAGTTATTTCTCTAAACTAATAGCAATTTTTCGCACAAAAAGACATAATTCCGCTCCAAATCATCTCCCAATTCCATTTATCTCCCCCTTTTCACCCCATATGTTCTCTAATCCCGTTCTACATCTCTTTTTCAACTTGCAACCCCCACTTCAACAGTCGTGTGTCACCCATCAAACTTTTACATAGATCAAACAACAAGTTGACCTTTAAACACATCAACAACAAATAACAGACGGAAATAATAATTGAGAGGTCTCATAGTCGACGGAATTCCGATGTCCAATTCCGCCCCTCCGCTCTTTATAGCGAGAAAACCAAAACAACAACAACAAGATGCCAATATCTCGACGGACTCCATTTACAACGACACCTCTGTGTTCAATCACACTGCCACCAGAGAGTCGATATCATACACGTCGTCGAATCTCGTGGAATTGACCAAAAACGACAAATATTGCGTTTCTCGCCTTCCCGCCGCTCCTTCGACCCTTCACACCAATCATGCCAATATCAACGGTTATAGCGACGGTTTCACCAATTACGCGGTCATTGTCAATGAAAATGGCATCCATGTTTGGGATTACACCTCCACGGACGGAATCCCCGTGACCACTCATTTCCCCATCGATTCGAACCCCTACAATCTCTTGCCGTTGGCGATACTTGTTGCACCATCCGCGGGCTCAAACGACCCAGGTTTGGTGATTATCAACAGTTATAGCGGCCAAATCAAGTTCTTTGAGAGCATCTCGTCGGCTCCAGCCTTGGGAATCATCAATAACAAGTCCATAGAGTTCAACTGCGACTTGAGCAACGAGTTTGTCACCTTGGCAGAGAACGTCGAACCCGCTGGAATCATGGTCGCTACATCCACCAAAAGAGTGCTTCTTTTGAGCTTGAGAGACTCCGCCGGAAGACCAAATCTACAGAAGGTGGAGGTCTTGAAGACAAACCAATCCTTTTTCGGAAATTTCTTGAACAAATCAAACACATATCAAATCGATGAGAATTCGGACCAAATCGTGGCCATCAGATCAAACACACCATTGGGCCAAAACACGAAAGAGGTTATCATCCAGGATTCTAACGGTGGTTTCCATTGTTTCAGCTGCAGTAGAACTGGGATCACCAAGTTGGTTTCGTCCTCGATCTTGACTCAGTGTATATCACAAATTGATGGCTATTTGCCCGGATCTGATTTGGATTTCAAGATCTTGGACATACAACCAATGACACACATCAAGGAATCCAAAGATGTCTATTGTTTGCTTGGTTCTTGCAACCAGAACTTCCAATTTGAGGCACGTACGTTGTTTCTCTTTGTCATGAAGATTGACAAGACGGGTTCTTTGATATACTCCACTCACAGAATCACAAGATGTTTATCTAACAAGGACGAATATCCACGTCTTTTCTTGCCAAGTCCGGGAAACACTGCATTCATCGTTCTTGACAACGCCGTAGTATTAATCGAGGTGATGACCTCCATCAACCCAAAGAACTTTTATAGACCTAAATGGGAAGATGTGATTTTTTTCAGAAATAATGTGAATATTGTTGGCCAGGGTTACGAGAACTTGGTTGAGAATGAGGCCACCTTATTAAAGAATCCGTCAGTGATTTTGATTACTGAGAACTCGGGTATATTAAGAGTGGAAAGATTTCAAGATGATGTCGATAGCGCCATTGATGACGGGTCTTCCACATCGACAATTGTTGAACCCTCCGCTTTCATTAAATCACACATCGAACAGGCTATCTTCTATGGAGAAAGAGAAAACAATTCTTCCAATCCAGTGGAATTCGATATTTCCAAAGGATTGGATTTGACTCATGATGATTATATAAGTGCTATTCAAAAGGTAGACAATGAGATTTTAACTTCCAATTCAATCTATATTCCTCCATTCTTACCCTCCACGAAAGATCATTTAAATAAGAGATATTTATCATCGATCAAATTAATTGAGTATGTTCACACCAACTTCCCAAATGACAACAAAATTGGATTGGACTTGAAATATCAATTGATTGAGACTTTGGAGAAGTTAAACGTGTCCTTGAATTTCTGGGAATTCATTGAGAATTCGTTTAGCAACAACAAAAAGTATCTCGAGCTTTTGAATTCTATTATCCTCAATGAAGATCCTTCATATGGTGCTCAACAAAACCCAATCAGACATTTCTTCAGCACAGATGTTGCCAATATAAACTCAGTCTTGAACAAATTTATCGCAGAATTGATCAAGTCAAAAATCGACTTTGAGATCATTGGTGATTTGATTATCAAGTCCTTGTATCAAGGGGTCATTGTGAACGAAATAAAATACAAGGAAGTATTGGTGATTAACAAGAATGACGTTGGCCAGAAGAACCATTGGATATTCGAAACGGATTTGATTTTCGTTCTTGATAACGTATATACTCATTTAGTTGAGCTGTATCAGGATAAATTGGGATCTATTGATCTCAGCATGATTCAATCTGTGGTGATTCAATACGTTGAGTTATTATTCTACTTATTTGATAATGCAATCACATTTTTGTCCTTGCAACACAAATCATCATCTGTTGACAGAACGTTACTTGAATATAAGAATTTCTATGAGAGCAAAAAGCTTTTTTGGAACAAATCTCTAATGAGATTCAAATGTGACCAAGCTGCGATATATTTATCGGAAAAATACCATGATTTCAAGTCTTTGGTCGAAATTCTTGATACTGAAAGGGAGGTGATATTGAGTAAGGATGGTGAGACCAGTGCTCATTATCAAATCTTACTCGGCAAATTTGAACACTATTTTGACAAGTTTGGATATGAATTTGCCAAGAACTTGTATGATTATTATTCTGCCACTGGGAAGTTACAGTCGTTATTATTGAGATTCCCGCAATACAATGAATATTTGCAAACCTATTTATCCGATGAGAAACATGGAAGAATTTCGTGGATCAGAGATGTTTTGGACTCGAGATTCGTTAATGCTGCGGAAAAGTTGTTGGAAGTTAGTAGAAACACGGATGATTTGCAAAGCAACAGGAATTTAGAGTTGAGTATTGCCAAATTGGCTCTTCTTTGCTCCGATGAGGATAATCAATACGTTCGTGGATTATATGATGAAACCAATTTGAGTTTAGATTTGATAGAGATTCAAGATGATTTGTTGAGCAAATTTTTGAAGTTCTCTGGTGTTTCCAAGGACAAGTTACAGATTGATTTGTTGATGAAAAACTTTTCCAAAAACTTACAAGAATCCAATTATGAGAGTCAGGCTCATGTATTGAAAAGATCGTTTATGCGCTTGATTGAAGACAAAGGCTTGGATAACAACGAGTTGGTGGATATGCTCACATTACTAGATACCGATGCTCTCTTGGAATTGAAGAGCAATTTCTATTGGGCATTGAAGATTGTCAATATCAGCGACTTCAAGAACTCCAGCCTCAAGGTGCTCAACGAGTTCTTCATCTGGCAAAGAATATTGCTATTAGATGATTGGGAGAGCATTACGGATAGTAACCACAAATCAGACGAATACGTGAAGAAGAAGGTGGAGGACACGGTTTTATTCCATACATTATATTTGGCATTCAAGGATAATTTATTCAAGAGTAATCAAGTGAAATTGCCCGAGTTAAGCTCGTTATTGTCTGTGAACATAAATCATCAGCTTTTGGCCGACAGATTCGGGTATTTGGATGAAGAGTCTGTGGATCGACTCTACAATGAGTTGGAGACCCAGAACAAGTTGTTGGTTGACGTGATCAACAAGTACAACTTGGATAATTGGATCAAGGCGGTTGTTTCCGCGGCTCAAATTGCGGCCGGTGGGTCCAACGACGCGGTTGATTATTCTTCGTTAAGAATGGTCAATTGAACGAAAATGTACAATATATAAAATTTCGGATGTTGTAGAAGTATTCAATCCTCCATGACTTGATCTGTATGTTCTGTTGGCTGTTGGGGATCATCCTGATTCAATCTGATTCTGACCAAAGTCTCGGGTAATGGAGCCGTAGCACCGGATTCGTAGTCTTGTTCGGTGTATTTCATTAATCCCATGGAAGCGAGCGATATCGACTTGATGATATTCTGCCAATTGGAAAGAACCAACGCCACAGCCTCCGTTCCATCCGCCATGGTACTCAATTTGTCTTCTAGTTGTTCCAATTGATTGGTGAGGATCTCGGTGAAATCTCTGATTTGCGACAAATTCTCCAATTCCACTTTCTTGTCGTTGATACGTTGTTGAATTGGCGTTATTCTGGACATGACAGTTATTTTTCAATTGTTTTTTTCTTGTTTTTGATCAATCGTTGGTTATTGTTATTTAATACGCGATATTGAAAAGTCGTGTGTGTGATGAGACGTGTGTTTACCAGTGATGTTCCCCCAAATTAGTGTATCAAATAGAACAAATAAAAGCAATTTAAATGATAAACTAATTAGATATTTCTATTCATATTTTCTCTCTCATAGCTCGTATCAAATAAATTTCTCATTTATCTCATGTTTTACTCCTTTCGCATTGACCTTAAACTCCTACCCCTAAGCGACGTGCTCTTACCAATGTTATGAAATGCATCAACTCAAATCACAACAATGTGTCAAATCAATTTAAGAATGAAAATAACCATATTTACCCGAATAATTATAGTAATATCTTGAAATAAATTAGTGAATTGTGTTGTTAGAATATCAATATATCGAAATATCGAAAATTTTGACATTTCCCTCTATATTATGCCAGTATAATGGCCCGATTATCAATCAGTTCACCAGAGTCAATTGGATCATCCAAGATATCCAATACAGACAACAAGAAGGCCAATAAATCGCCTCCAAATTCCAATCAAAATCATCCCAACGACGTCTCCTTGGACGCAAATTTGGACTCCATCAGACATAAATACATCATCCAGAACAAATCTCTTGCGAAGAACAATTCCCTAATGTTGACAAAGATCTCCAATTTGGAAACAAAGGTCTCGGAATTGATCAATGAGAACATGTCGCTAAGAAACAAGAATTCCTTGAAAGAGATCCATAACAAGCAATGGCTAGATGGGAAGCTCAGTGAGATAGAAAATGCCGTTGAATCGAGATATGAAGAGATCTTCCGAGTGTTTAGAAGTATCAGACAACGAGAGGGGCTTCCCGAAGGTATTTCTCACAAATACACCACTTCTGGTCCTTCTACGAGAAGAACAACCATGCTCAGAAGTTCTACCAGCGAGGGAAGAAAGTCCTCCAGAAGACAAAGTATGTTGATTAATCCTGAAACGGATCCCGACGTAAATTTCAAGAATGATGTGCCGATTATCCATCAACCAGAGATATCGGTGGATGTGGATTTCACGGATTACGATATGGATCCGGATTACCAAGAAACGGAGGAAATCAGCGGTGAAACTAGCATATCTCATCAATCGGAGGTTATGGATTCTCCGATAGTAGAAGAGGTGGTTGAAATGGAGAACATCGAGAACATTTTCACCTCATCTCCTCAACGGAGATCTCCAATGAAGGTTAAAACAGGACCTATAATGCCATTAGTATCGTTGACACCCTTGAAATTAGATGCTCCTAAAGCCAATTTTGATGTGTTTAGGGAGATCAAACCAGCAGATAACAGCCCAATAAGAGTTTCGGGTTCTCAGAATCTACTGGTTTCAGAAGCAAAGAAGAAAATCAAGCATTCAGCAGCTCCAAAGAGCCAAACCAAATCATCGCCCAAGAGTACAGAATCGATGCCACAATCTGTGAATTCTCAAGAGGATGTTGCTGGAAGAAGCGCTAGAAACAGAAAATCGGTCAATTACGCTTTACCGTCATTGAGGAAGAAAATGAGACGTGAAAGCGAGAAATTCATAGATGCCGTGGTTGATGGTGTAGAGCTCTTGGGAGTCAAGACGCAGGATGGTGAAATTAAACAGGAGAACGTGGAAGCTAAAGACGAAGAGAAAGAGAATTCACTACCTATTTATATTGATAATGAAGTAAAAAGACAAAAGATAGAAGAGAAAACAAAGCCAACCACAAGACAACCATTGGCCAATGTCACCTCGAAAAGTAATAAAATGACAAAGAACAAAATAATAAGCAAATTACTAGAAGGTGAAGTGAAGCTGAGAGAAGCTGATAGTGATGACGAAGATCTTTCCGTGTTTGATTTCGTGGGAGATGCTACACAATTGTATGTTCCAACCAGTAAACAAAGAATAACGAAGAAATTTGGCTCCAAAAGGGAGAAAAGAAGACATAGTATGCTTATATGAGGGGTTGCTAGTTTGTATAAACATTTATCCTTTATTATAATACAATTGTAGACCCATTACACGCTCATTTTCATCTTGATAGGCCCGTATGGGTTGTAATCCACGATCTTGAAGTCGTCGAAGCCGAAGTCGTCGATATTCTTGATGTCTTTATTTTGGATCACCAAACGAGGGAATTCCCTTGGAACCCTCGTAAATTGTTCCTTCAAGGCATCAACATGGTCCAAATAGACGTGAGCATCACCCATGGTGTGGACGAAGTCTCCACAATCCAAATCGCACACTTGGGCGATCATCTTGGTCAATAAGGCATATGAGGCGATATTGAAGGGAACACCCAATCCCATATCGCAACTTCTCTGGTACAAGAGACAGCTCAATTCTGGCTTCTTATCTTTAGGGAAATTAACGTAGAATTGACAGAACACATGACACGGAGGTAAGGCCATTGCCGGGAAATCTGGCGGATTCCAAGCAGACATGATGATTCTTCTATCATATGGATTTGTCTTCAAGGTGTTGATGATGTTCTGCAATTGATCCACACCTTTACCGGAATAATCTGCATCACAATCGGTGTATTCCGCACCGAAATGTCTCCATTGGAAGCCATAAACCGGACCCAAATCGCCCTCTCTTCTGTGGGTCAAGCCCAATTTGTCCAAGTATTCCCTCGATCCGTTTCCTTCCCAGATCTTGACGCCCTGGGCCGATAACTTCTTACCATCTGTGCAGCCCTGGATGAACCATAACAACTCCAAGATGATGGCCTTGGAAAACACTTTTTTTGTGGTCAATAACGGGAAACTGTCGTCCCTCAAACTGAATCTCAATTGTGGAGGAGCAAATAAGGACAAGGTACCTGTTCCCGTTCTATCAGGACGATGTTCACCCTCCTCGATGATTCGTTTACAGAGATCCAAATACGTTTGTTCTGCGAGATTGATGTGTTCTTGAGTCATGTGAGTTGTAATGAGTGTGTGGATGTTCTTGATCCTTTTTTTATTTCTTCTATGTAAGTAATATGTCATATTTGAATAATAATACCGAGACGCGAAACGCGTGAGATGGTTAGCGGACGACCGATCAACCATGGCTCATAACGCATCATATCTACAATACAACGTCATTCCATAACCTATTAATCCGTATCAAATATTTCCGTATAAGCCTCCCCTATGAATTTATGCACATCAGACGCTTGCATTGCCCGTCCATATATCTTATAAGCCTTTCTTGAGGCCAATCTCGTGACTGTAGAACCACCAAAACAGCTCAAGAGAGTGGTTTCGTCCTCGGATAGCTTGGGTTTGGCCGTTTTCCAGAGATCATTCTGGTAATTCTTCAGCCAAGCAAGTAATGTGGCCACTGTTCCCGTCAAAGTATCTCCTTGACCACCGACTCTTCTGACGGAGCCTTCAAAGTCGCCGAGGAGATAATCGTCGTTTTTGACTATCAAATCCTTAACACCTTTGCGGATGATGGTCACACCTCCGAGAGCTTTCGACATCGCCATCGTGGCCTCGATCTGGCCCTTCTCGGAGTCGTCCTTCAACTTGATCTTCAACTTGTCGGCCAATCTCTGGAATTCCACCACGTTCGGGGTCAAGATGGCATATTGGTAATTCTTGATCAACTCGGGTTTCTGTGAGATCAAATAGAGGGCGTCTGCGTCCAAGATGATCGGCTTCTTGTTGACCTTGACCTCCTCGATGATTCTGGTCAACGTTGCCAACATCACGTCGTCTCTCCCAAACCCGGGACCGGCCACCACCACATGGATCCGGGATAACAACGTAGATACCTTGGGGATGATTTTCTCGTCTATGAATTTGCCAATTTCGATGTCATGGCGTTCTGGGTCGTCTTGGCTCTTCTCGTCCTTCTTGGTCTTCAACAACGCAACGATCTCCGGACTATTACTGTCGTACAAATAGGGATGGACCATCAAATCCGCCGAATACGACTTGATCACTGTGGCCGCGCTTCTTTCGCAGATGATGTGGGACAAATCGCAGCCCATCAAGGCTGCTGAATGGGCACTGAAGAAGGGAGCACCGGTGTAACTGGGGTCAATAGATGAAGTTGGAAATTTGCGATATCATACTCACTCTTCACATCCGCCAATCACCACAATTCTTCCGGCTATTGGTTAATGGGGTCGATGGACTATCTAGAAGGAACTCACCTTGGCCCTTGTAGAAGGTGGGTAATAAGGGTTGGATGATATTTTTGGTCAATTGGATCAATTCCTTTGTGGTTTTTGACGAGAGCATCTTTAATTCTTTCAATATTGACCGGAAATTGGCTGTTCTGGACTAATTGTGAATAGATAACTATCACATCATATCGGTGCTTCTAACCATTTTTAACACTCATCAACGCTTCTAACCACTTTCCGACTAATCAATGCTTCTAACCATTTTCCACATTGTGGGGGAAATCAGATCCGAGGGCAATCACCCACCAACGAGCCAAACCCAAACCAACAAGATATTAGAAAAGAGTGCATTTCCGCAATATTACCGCTCAATCGAATAACCCGCTGATAACGGCAAATTGCGCTCCAAAGCTTATTCTGTGCCACAGCAACTCGCCGACCTCCCACCAATGAAGTCACATTATTTCCGACCTGAATGGTTGCAGTTGCACATTATCCACAGTGAAAATTGCCATGAGTGTGGAAAATTAGAAATCATTAGTCATTTATAACCAGTGTGTTTTGGCCAATTGTGGATCGAATAATTAGCTATATAATGTCATTTCTCGCCAGAACCTCCAGAATCGCCCTTCCATTAGCTGGTGCCTTCTCTGCTATCGGTTTAACTATGGCCTCCTCCACCCAAGCCATCTCCAACGAGTCCAGCAAGACCTTCCTCGGAGACGACCAATGGGTCGACTTGAAGTTGAAGGAATCCTGGGACGCCTCCCACAACACCAAGCACTTCATCTTCGAATTGCCCGGCTCCGACCATGTCTCGGGCTTGGTCACCGCTTCCTGCTTGTTGACCAAGTACATCACTCCAAAGGGCTCTCCCGTCATCAGACCTTACACCCCAATCTCCGATGTCAACGACAAGGGCCAATTGGAATTGGTCATCAAGAAGTACGACGGCGGTAAGATGGGTACCCATATCTTCGACTTGAAGCCAAACGACACCTTGGCCTTCAAGGGTCCTATTGTCAAATGGAAATGGGAACCAAACCAATTCAAGGAAATCACCTTGATTGGTGGTGGTACCGGTATCACCCCATTGTACCAATTGTTGCACACCATCACCAAGAACCCGGAAGACAAGACCAAGGTGCAATTGTTCTACGGTAACCAAGCTCCAAGCGAAATCTTGATCAAGAAGGAAATCGACGCCATTGCCAAGGCCCATCCAGACCAAGTCAACGTTACTTATTTCGTTGATAAGGCCGAATCTTCCGACAATTGGAAGGGCGAGGTTGGTTACATCACCAAGGATTTCTTGCAATCCAAGATTCCAAAGGCCTCTTCCGACCTGAAGGTGTTCATCTGTGGTCCTCCACCATTCTACAAGGCCATTTCCGGTGTCAAGGTGTCTCCACTGGACCAAGGTGAAGTTGATGGTGTATTAAAAGATTTGGGTTACACCAAGGAAAATGTTTTCAAGTTCTAGATAGTAGATACAAAGATTATATACGATATTTGTTATGGTGAATCAGTGTAGGTGAATGTAGTCGGTGTGAATCTGTTCTTTCGCTCTCTCTCTCTCTCTCTCTCTCTCCCTCTCTAATAACCTTGTTAATGCTCTTCTTGGATCTGAATGGACTTGTTGTGCCAATTGAGGTTTTGAGATCACAAGCTACTTAAAGACATTAATTCACAATTGCATAATACAACAAATTCGGTTTCATTGGTTTAAAACACTTCAGAATGAAAGCAATAGCTTATTCTGTTTAGCGAAGTTATATAGCACTAGGTAACACTAAGAAAGAGCAGACGGGAACCTCTTCTAAGCTTACTTCTAAGCGAGAAATCTTGTTCACACTCCCTGTTAAGTGTTTGGATAGTAGCTTGGATTTGGGCAGCTCGATGGAGAGATCGATATCACAGGAGATATTGCTGCTAACTTTATTCAATTCGGACGATGAAGAGACTTCAACTTGGTCGATCGATGTGTACATCATTTAATCGAATTCTGGTCTAATCACATTTACCTCTTCTATTGCAACTTCCTCGGGGGTAGATCAAACACTCATTGACTTGATGTGGTAACGATAGGACCTCTTAATTTGCCTCCAGTAATTGATCATGATAGACTTCCATGTTTCTACACAAGGCAGCAACTCTGAAAACTTCCAACTCTGGATCAAAATGTCTTTTAAAATACACAGAGTTCCTATGTGACTTACAATGGCGATTAGAATATTGTAATCGTATCTTCCAAAGTTTTCTAACATGTTGAGATATGCACCATCGCAAGCAGAATATTGTCTAGTGAAGGGAACATATTTGTTTACCGACTGTATGTTAAGATAACCAACACTCACAAATCTCTCAATACAGCTTCTTCCAAAGCGGTCTGGGTTTAACAAAAACAAAAACTCTCAAATCATAGTCGCTGTCCGACAAAAATTTTCTCACGCTAATTTCTTCTTCTTTTTCCTTTAAAGCAAATTCCCTCGATATATTTAATCTTACCATCTAATAATGTATGGAGAAAGCTATACTTCAACTTCTGGGGTTGCATTCTTGCAAAGCTATCTAATTATGGACCACTAAAATCATTATTTTTATAAACATATGATGCGATAGAATAAGTTTATCCCCTTATAAGAAGAGCCTCGAGTTCCAAAACAGAGAGTGTCATAGTAGTAATTATCTTCTTAGTTTGCAATCTCTGAGTGAGGAACTCTAATATGGAATAGTGCTGCCCATATATTGACTCTTTTTGCTGCTGATCAGTATATATTTCCTTCCTGTTTAAAAGCTTTGCAAGAGAGAATAAATGATATTCAGACTTGACCTTCAATTTGGAATATAAGTCAGACCAATTATTCAAAATGGCCACTATGGCAAGCTAATATCTGGTCTCAGTTGGAAAATTTTCCAAGAGTGCTAAACAAGTCTCCATATAGGTACCAAATAAGGAAGGGTGATATTCTCCTTAATCAAATCACAGTCCATTACGTTACTCATTATGCATCTGTTGGATATGCTCTGTAGGATTCGGCGACTCACATCGCACAATCGGATATCTTCATTTCGAATGGAATTATATAAGTAATCAGCAAATTCGAAACTAGTCCTACAACCGTGCTCGAGACATGGTATCAAGTACGACGATAAAAAAAATCATTGATGAACTCGATAGTTGGAATTTTGCTCGCAACACATTGCGTGGCATATCCCTAAATTTTGTGAAAAGGGTGCGATATTGTGCTATATTTCCAAAAAAGGCATAATAAGGTAATAACATAAATTCGCTCGGCATGGTGTTGTCTTGTAGAATGAATTTAATTCGGTGACTTTTGGATGTCAAAAGTGCAGCATATTGGGCTTATGTAGGTGTTATGCAGGTCACTAAACTCGGGTAAATAATTTATAGGGAACTATAGTAGGAGAATTAATATAATAGGATATAGAACCTTGTAATACCCTAGTAATTGAGTGCTGTAACTCAATAGGGTCGAGTATGTTTCTAGAAAAGAAGTGAGTCAGAATACCTTTCTCTCCATTTTTTTCACACAAATAGTCATTACGTAGTCTTAGAATTACTTCTTATCTCTCACATCGATTTCTTCCAGGTAATTTTCCTTTTAACCTTCTTTATTCGTTCAATTTCGTTTAATTTCGTATACACTTTCTATTCCAGTATATCACGTGACATACAATGGTTAATCGAGCATCTTCAAGTTCCGGTTTAATCGCCAATTGTAATTATCCAGAAGAGTGTACCTTGTCATAATCTAGTATTTGACCTTCCAATTAACCGCAAGCGTTTTTTTCCTTTCATTGTAATGTAGTTCTGTCTTCATAGAGATAATGCTGATTTATTGGTTTATACACTCCAATCTATCGTGCACCCGATCAATAACTTTATAATAAACTGGAGCCTTATCACCACCTCTTCACTCCAATAAACTCCCAAATGAAGATCGCTATAGAAGGGTGTTGTCATGGTGAATTAGATAACATCTATAACAGTCTTGGTTCGGAATTGCCCGATCTTTTACTCATTTGCGGAGATTTCCAGGCCATAAGAAACTCATCAGACTTACGATGTATCTCGATTCCAGACAAATTCAAGAAGATTGGTGATTTCCATAAATATTATAATGGAGAGGCTAAGGCACCGGTATTGACGGTATTTATAGGCGGAAACCACGAGGCGTCCAATTATCTCAAGGAGTTGAAATACGGTGGTTGGGTAGCACCCAATATCTATTATCTTGGAGAATACGGTGTTATATGGTATAAGGGCTTGAGAATCGGTGGTTTGAGCGGCATATGGTACGATAGAGATTTCTTGAAGCCGAGATTTGAGAAGGTTCCTTATAATAAATGGGAGTTGAGATCAATCTACCATTTGAGAGCAGTTAATTACTTGAAGATGTTTCTCACATCCTCGTTAGATGTGATGCTTTCTCATGATTGGCCGCAAGGAATCGAACATTATGGGAATATGCCTCTATTATTGAAACAGAAGCCTTTTTTCAAAAAAGACATCTCTACTGGGGAACTCGGAAGTCCGCCCAATCGTATTCTACTTCATAAACTCAAGCCCAGACATTGGTTCAGTGCCCATCTTCATGTGAGATTTGAAGCCAGAGTAAGACATAATGTGAAGAGAAAGACATCCGTAGGAGAGGAATCGGAAAAGAGAATCAAAACGAACGTGGATGAGATTGACCTTGATTTTGATAAGGAGAATGATGGTAAGAACAACACAGAGGTTTACAAAGATGACCAAGAAATCGTGTTGGATATGGATGATGATGATGGATCATCGAAGTTGAATAAAGAAGCTTCGGAAGAGATTGTGTTGGATATGGATGATCTGATAGAGGGGGAAATCAATCTAGATATGGATGATTTTGAAGAAGTTGAAGAGACTAAAGATTCCAGTCAGAACTTTATTTCCCCTGATCACACAGAGTTTCTTGCCTTGGATAAATGTTTACCTAGAAGACAATTTCTTGAAGTAATAGACATCACCCCATCAAATTTGACGGATATTTCAAACAATGATTCTGACATTTATTACGACAAGAACTCAATAGCTATCAATAAGATAATTGAGAAGTTTAATGCGAGAAATGTGTTTAAAAAATTCTCCATCGACCAATTTTTCAATCTTTCCAACGAACTTCCTGAATTGTTGGAAGAATTGGATAGGGAAATCGGTAACGAAATATTGGCATTGGATAAGAAATCATCAGATTTCTTCGTCATCCCCAATAATTTCATGCAATCAGCACCAGGACATGGTCAGGTTGATGAAGCTGAAGAAGCCATATTGAAAGAGTGGGAAAATCCCCAAACTAAACAGTATTGTACAAAATTTGGCATTTTACCATAATGTATTATTAATGTATTATTATATCATTAAATTATCATCCGTATTGTAGTCTTGATACACCTCTTCCCAATGGTTAGCCCGTATTTCAGGATTGGCCATTCTAGCGGCAGTGAAAGGATTATCGCTCAATTCACCATTATTAATTCCTGCCAATGGATCACCCAATCTCGAAACATATTCAGGTGGGGGTTGGTGTTCGGAGTCCAGGCCCCTGATGTCTCTCAAACGATCCGGTAAATGGTCTCTTATATCCTGTCCAGAACCGTCAACCAATTTAGTTCCCTCCTCGTTGAGTTCGATCTGTCTTGTGGATATTTGACTCATCAACTTCAAAAAGCTTGAGTTCGCGAACTTGGCGTTGGTGTCTTCTGATCTCAA
This sequence comes from Nothofagozyma chilensis, assembly GCA_030573195.1. Lineage (NCBI taxonomy): Eukaryota > Fungi > Ascomycota > Pichiomycetes > Serinales > Cephaloascaceae > Nothofagozyma > Nothofagozyma chilensis. The sequence goes on from JAJMCV010000090.1 coordinate 159,190, forward strand.
GGGGTTTTCCTTGGTGGTCATAGCATCAACCACTTGTTGAGCAGCATTTGCGAAATTCTGTTTGTCTGAATCATCGACCATTTGATTTGATAATTGTTCTGTTTGGGTGGTTCTTTCGTTCAACTCATTTTCTAATTGGGAGAACTCTTTCGAGAACATTTCATGTTCAGCTTCTAATTTGTGAACCTCTTGATGTTCCGTCATTTGGGACGAGGTAGTGAGAGGAACAGAGAGATTTGTTCTCATGTTGAGGAAATTGGAGGCAAAATTGTTAAATTGCGGTTGAGTTAGATGGGATGGTATCTGTTGTAATTGTTGTGGATGTTGCGAGGCCATGAATTGCTGGTTCCAATTGTTGACGGCACCATGACCGACTTGTTGATTGTTTAACGATAATTGCGAAAAATCTGCGGCCCATGATGATTCCGTTTGGTGGTATTGCTGTAGAGATGGTTGGTTCATTTGATTCATTTGTTGATTCATTTGCTGATTCATCTGATGATTCATCAGGCTGTTCATTTGGTTATTCATTTGTTGGTTCATTTGATGGTTCTGGTTATTCATAAATGAGTTGGAAAATTGGCTCGGACCCTGATGAAACGATTGGAACTCATTATTCAAATTATGATCTATATTGTATTGATTGGACTTGAAGGCGACTCCTTGTGGCTGTCCAGTCTGTTGTCTCGAGGCGTCATTTTGCAACGATCTGTCGATTTGCGCGTGTTTCGTTAGATTCTGCAACGGGTTGGAAGGTCCACAACTATCCATTTTGAATATTTCTGATTGTAGCGCCACTACTTAGTTCTGTCTTCTCCGCTCTTCATGAAGTTAATCGTATAATCGTCTCAGATCACGTGAGATGGACTGTCGGGTCATGTTACTTGATTGGGACTAATGATGGTTGCAGGTTGCAACTTGCATATGACTTCTACACTGTTGTTATCGATATGTATATTAAGATATTATTAAGAATTATTGGAACAGAAGGAAATCATCAAGCAGAAAAACAGGACATGAACGTATGACTTAAGCATAAAGAATGGCAATATCAAGACCACCAACACAGGTGGAGTTGAAGGCGATGGTGTATTCTTCGTCTCCAATAGGACAAGCAGTGAATGCCGACAGGTTGTCGTAAATAAGGATGTCGGTGACTGGGTTGACAGTTTCGTTGGAGAAGATTCCTGGGGCAGCAACAAGACCTCCAATAAGCTCTGGATCGTTGTCGTTGAGGAAGACGTAAGCACCAACAGCACCCTCAGTGTCAATGGCCATCTTTCCGGTTTCGGTGATGTGACCGGTGAATGGCAAGGAATTGTTGTTGAAGATACCCAATTGGGCGTCTCTGAAGGAGATTGGGAGATGGTGGATTGGTGAGTTAGATCTAAGAACAATCAATGGGTGACCAGCAGCTTCTTCTGTGTCGGTGGTGACTGGGATACAACCACAGACTGGAGCAGCATTGGCGTTGAGGATGTAAGAAGCAGCGGTGAATAAGACGGCTAAGGAGAATTGCATTTTAGTTTGTTTGGTATTTGTTGTACTGTTTGAGTATGCTCCTAAAACGGTTATCTTTTCTTCGCGACATCATCTTCTTATATACTTTTCCAACACGAAGAATATCGTATCGTTCAGGTCATTCTAAAAATACAACGAGTTTCTAAAAATAATCATTGTTCGTTTGCCCGATGGGGTATGACATCGTAGATGAAGTTGCCCGACCACCTCATCTCATCTCATTATCCCTGGATAACTTCATGGCTTCAAATCCCTCATGCAAAGAACGGATCACCTTATACCACACCCTCAATGACGTTCTCTACAATGACCAGAGATCGCATGGGGATGCCTTTAAACTCCGCCAATCTATGTACAAGGGAACAAGGTTAGATCCTCGACGTATGATGTCGTCATGCAGAGCCGTCGCCATACGAAGAACAATCTTATTCGTCTGTGGATTTTTTTATTAATGGCAAGATTATTTCCGTGTCGGTGTTATTTGTCAATTGGAAGTATACTGCGAATTTAATCTGATATCGCCGGATTTGTGATAATTGAGTTGGTGGTGCCGTGCATCTTCAGGGCAAATCTATTTTTAGGTGATGGGGTATAATTATTTGCCCTACACCACCCTGAAATTATCTTTTATCGGAAAATTAAGCAGGGTAGCAGCTAAATTTCCTTCCTCGGTTAATTGTGTTTAATATTGGTGGACGTCATCCCCGGCTTATTGGTCATAGCGCCCCGCTCTCTTCATCTGCAAATATATTGAAAAGCATGGAATATCTGCTTCTACGTAAATGTCTTGTATTTCTTCGTTTCAGGAGAGATGAACATTTCGGAAGTCTGGAAATACTAGAATAGGACAACCTATGACCATCGTAGATCTAATCTCTTAATAAAGCAGCATTTTTCACAGAGCCATTTTGGGTTCTATTGGGAGAATGACTGCTCGAAATAGTGTTAAAGTTCCAATTTCAAGCAATCGAATACAAATCTAGACGATTGGGATAATTGAAATTTCAGCGAAATAGGAAAGAAGAGCAGAATACACATACTAAATTTCTACTCCGCCAAAACCAACTTTCGCCAAGAGAACTCAATTACATATCATTTGTAAATTCCAGCAGAGAATCAATCAGCTTGTTGGCACTAAATTCACTAAAATATGTTGAAATACGTGTCTTATAGTTCTTCTAGTATTACCAATGGTCGGGAACACGCCATATTTTTGAGTGTATACCTTCATAGAGTTGCTATTTGTAGAATGCGGTGATTTTAGAATCAATTTTATATGGAATTGAAAGTCTTGTTCAATTGCAGAATCAGCATTATCTTGGCTCGACTCCTTCTAGACCATTACCAGTTAAATGTCCACATATATAAGGTGACATTTCCAAAACTTGAGGGCCAATCTCTAGAAACTCAAGCTATAACAACATGCAATTCAACCTCCTCAACTTAGCCATTTTTTCCACCTTGACATCATTTGTCTTGGGGGCCGATTCCTTTGGAATTGTGGCCATTCATTCTGGCACCCAATTTCAATATGCTCAGATCAACAAGGTTGACAGCGCTCCCGAGTATTTCAGGGTTGGTGGATCCGAGGGGAGACCATTGAGCTACACCTTGCAGAACGACGGGACCCTTTTGGACTCTGAGGGAAAACATATTCGTCTCTACGAACCAACACTTTCGTTCGGCGAGGCCAATCCGGGATTACTGCCAACCAAAGGGTTTTCCATTATCGACAATCATTTAGTTTTCAACGGCCAAAACAGCTGGAAGGCCTGTCCATTCGAAAATGGAAAGTACAATGTGTTGGTATTTGCAGCCAGAGCATCTGATTGTTCTGGTGGGACCGGGATCGAGTTGTTAGTGAGCAAAAATCCCCCAGATAATTGCCATTGATGGGTGGGCCGATTTACCACAATATGAGAAATATTATTTGTTTCTATTGTAGGAAGTGTTGCAAGACAGATGGTATGTGCGTTGTAGGGCTGCACAATTACAGGTGAAGATAGATAGTGCGGGCAAATAAAGGCCGCGGAGTTTAATCAGAGGGGATTTTTCAACTTTTTGGTGTCTAGACAAATAGCATTATATGGTCTCTACAACAAAAAATGGCATCTCTATCGAGTTCATGTCGGAGTTTATGACATGTCCCCAACCCGGTTATCTGTGAGTTTGGCCAAGAAGGTGAAGAGCTGTAATGGTCCAGATGAATGCCGCTAGAAACACACGATAGCCAGTAGATAGCCAATTAACAGCGTCCGTCACAGACTGGAATTACCGCTGAGAACACATATTCCCTTTGGTACGCCCCATTACATCATGGCAGTAAATCCTTACGGTGGTCTGAAATATTTTACGGCTCAGCTGCAGCCATGCGTTGAGAGGTTTGAGATGTTGGGTATATAAACAATTGGTTTTGCCTCAGAACAGCAGAGATTGTATTAAACAACACAAATATGACCGTTATAGACACCAAGAAGTTCAGAGTCTGTGTCATTGGCAGCGGCAATTGGGGAACCACCATCGCCAAGGTGGTGGCTGAGAACACATTCGAGAAGCCCGAGCTCTTCGAACAACAGGTCAAGATGTGGGTTTATCAAGAACAAATAGACGGAAAGAATTTGACGGATATCATCAATCTTGACCACGAAAACGTGAAATATTTGCCGGGCATCACCTTACCCGCCAACATATACGCCGAGCTGGACATCGTGAAGACCGTCGAGGGGGCCGATTTGATCATCTTCAACATTCCACATCAATTCTTGCCCAGAATCTGCCAACAATTGGTAGGAAAGGTCTCGTCCACCGCCAGAGCCATCTCGTGTTTGAAGGGTCTTGAGGTGACTCCAAGCGGATGCAAATTGTTGTCCACCTCCATCACCGAGACCTTGAACATCCATTGTGGTGTTTTGAGTGGTGCCAACATCGCCTCGGAGGTGGCCAAACAAAGATGGTCCGAGTCCAACATTGCTTACAGAGAGCCCTTGGATTTCAGGGGTGTTGGTCTTGATATCGACGAATATGTGTTGAAAGAGGCCTTTCACAGACAATATTTCCACATCTCTGTGATCCAAGACGTCTCGGGTGCCTCTGTTGCCGGTGCCTTGAAGAATGTCGTTGCTTGTGCTGTCGGTTTTGTTGAAGGATTGGGTTGGGGTGACAATGCTAAGGCCGCCATCATGAGAATCGGGTTGAAAGAGACTATCAAGTTCGCCAAGATGTTCTTCGAGGATTGTGAGACGGAGACTTTCACCGTCGAATCGGCCGGTGTTGCTGATTTGATCACCACCTGTTCCGGGGGTAGAAACGTCAAGGTTGCCAGAATGATGTCTGAGACAGGCAGATCTGCTGAAGAGTGTGAGAAGGAGTTGTTGAACGGCCAATCCGCACAAGGGATCATCACCGCCAAAGAGGTGCACGAGCTCTTGGAGGCCCAGGGTTGTCTTGACGCGTTTCCCTTGTTGGAGGCCACCTATCAAGTGATTGCGGGCAATGAATCAGCCAAGAACTTGCCAAAGATCTTGGAAACCGTTTAGATGGGAAAGGGTAATTATAGAAATAGACTTAAGGATAATAGAATAGATTTAACTGGATCAATGTAGGGGGCAAGATGGATAAGGTAATAAAATCACTTAACTGGTGAATGTAGAAATTGCACATTCACAATTATCCGATATCTATCCGTGTTCCAGCGCTTCTGTGCTTATCTTGATAGCGGATATCAGATTGCCTGATCCGGAACGCAGCAGGGCCCTATCCAAATCAGGAACCACCGCTACAAATATATAACATGGGATAGGTTCCCCGAAGTTAAATAAACAAATGTTGAGATTATTGAGATTAAAAAACAATTTCGCTAAACATTATTCCATTATGTCCCAACCGTTAACTATCACTGCGGGTCGTTTGATTAATACCATCCATGAAACTGCTGCATTTGGCGCTCATGGGGTCTGGGGAACCGAATCTACGGAAACAGGTGTCAAGAGATTGGCCCTTGGCGATGAGGACAAGAACGTCAGAGATTGGTTCGTTGCTGAAACAAAGACTTTGGGCTGTGAGGTGAAAGTGGATGCTATTGGTAACATCTTCGCTACTTATCCCGGTAAAAAGAAGGGTCTTGCAACCGCCATGGGCTCCCATTTGGACACCCAACCCACCGGAGGCAGATATGACGGTATTTTGGGGGTTTTGGCAGGCTTGGAAGTGTTGAGAACCTTCAAGGATAACGGGTATGTTCCGGAATATCCCGTTGCTGCCGTTGTGTGGTGTAATGAAGAGGGTGCTCGTTTCCCTTTTGCCGTGATGGGTTCTTCTGTCTGGGGTGGCCAATTACCTTTGGAGGAGGCCTACAATTTGGTTTCTGTTGCTGATAAGGGTGAGGTGACGGTCAAGGACGAATTGCTAAGAATTGGATATTTGGGCGAGGTTGCCGCTTCCTACAAGGAGAATCCAATTGCAGCCCATTTCGAATTGCACATCGAACAAGGACCCGTATTGGAGGACAATAACAAGGAAATCGGTGTGGTTGTGGGTGTTCAATCGTACGCTTGGTTTAATATCCATGTCAAGGGACGTGCTTCTCATGCCGGTACCACCCATTCAGCAGCAAGACAGGATGCTATGCTTTGTGCTGCCAAGATGATCACCAAAGGGTACGAAATCGCGACAAAACACGGTGCTTATTATACCACCGGTATCTTGACTTTGGAGCCAGGCTCCATTAATGTCATTGCCGAAGAGGTCAAGTTCACTGTCGATTTGAGACACACACAGGACGACGTCATGGAAGAGACCATTCAAGAGATGACTGCTGCTTTTGAGGAAATTGCCCTGGTAGGTAATGGGATCGCTGGATGCAAGAGCCAAACTCTCACGATGGAACACATCTACACCTCCCCAGCTATCCATTTCAACAAATCGTGTATAGAAGCTGTTACAGAGTCCACTTTAAGTTTATTCAAAGCAGACGAATACCAGGAAATAGTTAGCGGTGCTGGTCACGATTCGTGTGCTGCAAGCACAAGGTGTCCTACTTCCATGATCTTCATCCCAAGTAGAGAAGGTATCAGTCATAATCCTATCGAATACAGTACCCCCGAGCAGGTCCATAACGGGTTCAATGTGTTGATGAATGCGGTGATGATCTACGACAAAAAGAGAACTGAATAAGCGATCTCTACATTGGGACAATTCATCAATATATACATTTCTATTTACATCAAGCGTAGACCATTCTACCAACAGAATTGTAGGCAATTCTACGGTCCTTTCTGTTATCCCTATTACCAGCACCATAACGGTGTCCAACTTCACCAACCTTAGCCTCGGTGAATCTGAAAACATTCTTTTCACCTTCCAAGACTGGGGCAGTGAACCCCTTATTAACAATCTTTCTACCAGCTGAAACGGCGGCTTCACCGATTTCAGTCAATTTGTCCAAAGTCTGGGAGGCAGGTTCCAAGTCCATATGCTCGGCAGCGTCGATTGGACCGAAAGGTTCAGATTCTGCGATCGTTAAGAATCTGGCCTTCAAGGTCTTCTTTGGAATAGGAATTTCCGTCAAGTTCTCGGCACTGTGTTGAGAGGTGTGCAATGGGAACATCTTGTACATGACCGAAGCCATTTTGTCCATTTCCTCTGTTATTTTGTTCTGGATCCTGTTAGTAACGTTGATTTTTCAACAAATAAATCGGATAAAAAATGCCATTATTTCAGCGCTCAATGTGTAACCATGTAGTTGTCTTAAAGACTAATCGAACATAATGTTTTTTGCAATTTCATCATTTCAACAACATTAATTATCCGGGAATTCTGTAAATACTTACCTCTTGTCTCATCTTGGCTTCTATTTCCTGTAATTTGACAATGGCCTCGATTCTAGGAATCTTAAGACCATGTTTGACAGCAACCTCTTGTGGTGCAATCTTCAAATCGGCCACCTCCTGGACGATTTGGTTTTTCAATTGGTGACTTATGGCATGATTGGTCTTACAGAACGGGTTGTGTGGGAACGGCTGTAACACTCTGTCTGGGGTTTTTTGTCTTTGTCTCTCGTTGGCTTCTTGGTGCAATTCTTCTTCGTCAATTATGTGCAAGGAATTACCTCTCTCTAAATCGGGTGCTATGTAATTTGGGGTGTGTGATTGAGGAGGGTAATAATATTTATTCAAATAATATTCACCGGTGATGTTTTGAGGGCCCAAGAATTGTCTCAAGTAGAATCTGAAGTTGGTTGTGTGGTCCTTACTCGATTGTCTTTCGACTCTTTTGGTGGGATATGAAGGATACGCCAACATTCTTCTCGATATGTTACGACTCTGTATTATGACGGGCTGACTCTTCATAGAAGAGCCAATTTGGCTACGGGTTGAACTGAGCATATCTCAACCCTGTGGACCAATGAAAAATAGACTAAAAATAAATATCAGAGTATTAATAACTCTTCCTGTGACTGTTAACAGTGCGATCTGGCGGTTCTTTTCGTCTCGCAGTTAACAATTTTTCACTCGTGAAGAAAATCGACAAAGTTTTTGTGAAGAGGGTAACAGTAGCATACGATAATTGTAGGTCACACGACCTGGTTTTGTCTGAGACAAAAAATAATTAATCAGCTGCCTTCTGCCAGATTCGAACTGACGATCTCCTCATTACTAGTGAGGTGCCTTACCAACTTGGCCAAGAGGGCTGTTGAAAATTTTGTGACATGGTTTATTAAGGCTGTAGGGTGTAGATCTAGATTTCCGGATTCGGTATTTATTGGTTTTACTTAATATTTGAATGGAAGAAAGTTATAGTTATTTTTCAAAAACAAGCTGTAAGGATGGATTAATTTTGTTTTATTTAATTAAAATTGATATTATTTTGTATTTTAAATAAAATTTGAGATGTAAAAAGTATAAATAAAATAATAATTAGATCATAATCTCACAAATTAATCTTTATTTATTGTATTACGTTACTTTCTATGGGACCTTATTTTTTAAAGTCTGAAAGAATATGGGGATACGAGCAATTATTCAATTGTGGTTTTTTTCTTAATTTTTGGTAATTATATTTATCATTTCAGTTAAAATTACAAGATGATAATTCCAAAGAGATAAAAGTTTTATTAAAAAAATAAAAAAATAACAACTACTATCTAGAATAACTTATAATTCATATTAGTGTTCTGATATTTTCATCAATATTATATATATTATATACACGCCAATTTGACGCTACTCTCCAAAAAGTCATCTAATACACGAATGGAATGTAGATACTTCTTCTCAACTTCTTATAATCACCACCGAAAGTCTTCAAATACCTCTTATGTTTCTTGATGGCCCAGAAGAACATTTGAGTAGTTGAAACGGCAAGGAAGAGCCATGCTGACCAATTACCAACAATTAAAGCATAACAGAACCAAGACAAACTTTCAAAGAAATAATTAGGACAAACAACCCAATCGAAACCATAACCATGGGGAATAGTGTATTTTCTTTCGTTACCCTTACCGGATCTCAAGCCAGCCAACTTAATATGGGTGATTAAATTGGAAATTTCAGCAAAGGCCCATAATGCAACCAAGGAATAATTAACAGCACAAGAGTTACCCAAGACTTTAAAAAGAAAGCTCTTAATAGCACCCGAATCAGCTTTGAACTCGCTAGGTGAGTAGATGAAAAACGACAAGTTGAATCCGGATAAGATCCAATAATGACTACTATTTTTGAAGATGTTTCTGGCAGGCATGGTTTCCAAGGAGAATCTGTGAACAAACAAGGTCTCGAATTCTCTCTTGAAGAAGTGTAACATGACCAAGACGAAGGCAATGGTCTCGGTTTGAGTGTGTTCATAACTGGTGGAAACACCCTTGGTGTAAACGGAGCTCAAATAATAGAAGAATGGATGGAATAAAAGCGGACCCAAATATTCAATCACAAACACAGTGGTCCAACTGATCTGAGGACCCAAGTCCTTGGCATACAATCTGAACGCCCCTCTTTCCAAACCGTTGGCGGAAAAGCTCTTATGAACGTCCAAAGGAACGTGTTTATTAGTGGTCGAGTCCATTTGAGTCAATCTGATTCTGAAGGGTGAGATCTTATTAGCAGCAGCATAAGTTTTGATGAAGGTGGACACCTCTCTGTTAGGATCCACGTCATTTTTTGCCGTTTTCAAGTTTCTTGAACGCGGGGAAACCTCAATTGACACCATAATGACAAAAGGAGATAATATCAACAACAATGACACGATAAGTTCGTCGCAATTGTTCTTCCTTCTTCTTGTTGGATCATTGAAAGGGCCAATTTTTCTGATTGGTTCAAACACGCAAACAAAATCGGATCGTGTTTATACCATTTGACGAAGAGAAGTATAAACTAAGAAGAAACACATACAAGGTTATTGTATTCGGGAGTATATAAGAGAATCCAGAGATGAATAATACGATCCAGGTTTGTAAGTATTTCAATTGTTTTTAAAATGGGATTTGGGCCGTATTAACGAGTCAGCAAATTTGCCCAAAACTGCTAAAGAACCCGAATTGCACAGCATATTCGTTCCATTCGGCAATATTGTCAGTATTAGCCAGACGAAAAACGTTGCCAAGATCCAATTCGAAGAAATAGAGGATGCTCAAGAGGCCATAGAGAATATGAATGGGTTTGAGTATTTCGGAAACACGTTGATTGTTGGCGAAAACAAAGACATGACGAGTGTGATTGACAAATTGAGCGCAAATACCGCCATTTGGGACCAACCTATGGAGGAAGCAACCTGATTATTTTCTGCTTGCACCACATCTATGACAAAACTACACCCGCTACACCACAGATCATGTGACACTCAACCCCTGGCGTCGCATCGAACCTTCGAGAAATATCCGGGTAATGCGGTGATGGCGAACGACTGTGACTGAGCTTTCCACCAACTGGGCAATATATATGACGGAGTGGTGGGCCAAAACAGCCACCAAATACAATTAATACACGGTTTAATTAGAAAATAAACCATAGAATATGTCAGATTGGGACTCAGTTACTATCATCGGATCCAAGGCCAGAGTTGGCGGCGGTGGTCCAAGAGAGAAGGTGGCCAGAAGCGCTGGTGAAATTAATGCTGCCAGAAGATCCGGCGCCGTCATCTCTGTTGACAAGAAATATGGCTCTGGTAACAGTAAGAGTGACCCAGAGGGCCAAAGATTGACCAAAATAGATAGAGAGAACGAGGTTGCTCCTCCAAAGAAGGTGGATGCCTCCGTTGGTAAGGCCATTTCCCAGGCCAGACAAGAAAAGAAGTTGACCCAAAAGGACTTGGCCACTAAGGTCAACGAGAAGCCAAACGTCATCAACGATTATGAAGCCGGTAGAGCCGTTCCAAACCAACAATTGTTGGCCAAATTAGAAAGAGCCTTGGGAATCAAGTTGAGAGGTAAGAGCATCGGTGAGCCATTATTCGGTCCAAAGAAATAAGCGTGTGACGTTTCTGTGTTGGTTAGACACTCATTTTTTTCTTAGGCAGATCATGTAGCTCTCTGGCCTGAAGTTTCTGTCGTAATGATTGACAGCTTCATGTTGGGGCGAATGATCGGGTCACGACTATATAGTTTTTTGCGGTACGGTTATCTCTTAATGAATTTAAATGAGAAACACATGTAGAATTGCATTTTCCCTAGCTAATTATCTCCCACGCTTTATTATGATGGGGGTCTCTCTGTCTCTCCTCGTCAAACAGTTACCCGGTCGAGTATAATTAAAATTTATTTACCACAGATCAAATTTCAGTTTCTTGACAAGTTATAACTCATTAATAACAGAGAAAAACATAAGAAAAATGGCATCTGTTGCTGTGGAGTTGGGTGTGACACCGGAAACTACTTATTCCATTGCTGGAAAACAAGTCAAATTCGACACAAAGGCTGATATCGAGCCTTATTTGAAGGAATTAGCCCAGGTTACTCCATTAAAGAAGATTGATTTTTCTGGTAACACCATTGGTGTTGAAGCCACCGAAGCTTTAGCTACTGCCATATTGTCCAAATGCGATGAACTTGTCGAGGCTGACCTTTCCGATATCTACACTGGTAGATTGAACACCGAGATTCCTCAATCCTTGGAATTCTTATTGCCAGCTTTATTGAAGTGTGACAATTTAAAATTGGTCAACTTGTCCGATAATGCTTTAGGGTTACAAGCCATCGACCCAATTGAAGAATATCTCGGGAAGGCCGTTTCTTTGGAACATTTGATCTTATCCAACAACGGTATGGGTCCTTTTGCCGGTGCTACCATCGGTAAATCTTTGTATAGATTAGCTGTTGCCAAGAGTAAAGACTCTAAGGCTCCACAATCCTTGAAAACTTTCATTTGTGGTAGAAACAGATTGGAAAACGGTTCTATTGATTACTTATCTATCGGTTTAAGAGCCCACAAGAACTTGGAAGTAGTCAGATTATACCAAAACGGTATCAGACCAACTGGTATCTCCAAGTTGGTTAGTTCGGGTTTATCTAACAACAAGAACTTGAAGATTGTCGATTTACAGGACAACACCTTGACCAGAAAGGCTTCAGTTGTCTTAGCCGACGCCTTATCTTCTTGGATACATTTGGAAGAATTGAATCTTAACGATTGTTTAATGAACCCATTAGGGTCTTTGGCTTTAGTTAAGTCCTTAGAATGCGCCAAGAACTTGAAGGCTTTGAAATTACAATACAATGAATTAGATGCCAGATCCTTGGAAATTTTGGTTTCAACTACCAAGTCTCACTTAAATGTCTTGAAGAGCTTGGAATTAAATGGTAACAGATTCGAAGAAGACTCTGAATTGGTCGACCAATTGAATGAAATCTTCGAAGAAAGAGGTTTCGGTGAGTTAGACGAATTGGATGACTTGGAAGAACTCGACAGTGACGAGGAAGAGGAAGACGAAGACGAAAGTGAGGAAGAGGCCGAGGAGGAAGAGGTTGAATTAGACCAATTAGAAAAAGAATTGGCTGAGGCAGAAAACTTGGTTATTTCTGAACAAACTGGCGTTCAAGAGAAGGATGCAACTGTCGATGCTCTTACAAAGGAACTTGAAGAAGCTCACATTAAATAATATATAAGGAAGGAGTTAAGCGAGGCGGTTAAACAGGTGTGAACATTAATAGCAACTGATAGAAAGATATAGTATCTTTAGTGTAGTTTCAGACAAATCATCAAGTCTCAGTTTTCTTTAACTTGAGCTCATTCGTCTTGTAATCGAGAAATGTGACGTCACTTGATTTGCTCATGTCATCGATAGTTTTGTCTTTTTCACACCAAACTTTCTCTAACCATTTTTCCAATTTGTTCCTTCTTCTTGGAACCCTTGAGATGCTCTTCAAACTGACATGAACCTCAACTATGTAACGATTATCGGAAGCAAAAATATCCAATAGACTGGGGGGTTTGAAGCTATCTTCGACATAGACAACATCTTCATTTGAAGTCTTTCGCTCAGAACCGGTCATATTGACATGATAATATAAGATGGAAACATCATAAATTTTGGCGAAAGTAGAATTATCCTTGGTTCTAAGTGCTTCAATTGCATTTGCAAAGGCGGAAAATCTGGGATAGAGAAGGTTTCTAAACAGAGGAAGATAATATTTCTGACTTTGTTTCAGTTGCAAAAGCGCATCATTTTCCGTCCATATATTAACCTCCGGAAAAAGAATCAACCATTCTGGCTCATTTCTTTCCAATACTGGCGAAAACATCAGGTGAGTGAGACTCGAGTCCAATTCCCAATTCTCATCGCATTTTGCTATATTGAAAAATAATGTGAGAGAAGGAACCTGCCAGATGTGGAACCAAGTAAAAAAGTTAAGTCGCGGTTGAAGGAGTTTATTTTGAGGGACATTTGTTTTGTTTTCCAGGGACATTCGGGCAAGATATGCCATCACGAAATGATCCGCAAGCGATGAATGGTTAGCTACAATCAGTATTTATCGAAGTAATGGGTAATCCGCTGCAACTCACCAATTATCAAAGCCGACTCCGATTCAATTTCGCAACCAGTAATTACGAATTTGACATTATTAGCCTCCTGAGAATGAGATTAGTAGAGAAATAGTAGTGAGTAACAAGCATGATATTTACCAAGAAATAAAGACATAACTCCCAAAACCCCGATATTGCCAATCTTTTGATATTTTCCGACGCCTCATAGAACGAATACGATGTGAACACACAGATCAATGTGATTATATGATGTGTCACCAAATAACAGCCCAAACAGAAGAGAATGTAGATCCCTCTCAATTTGAGCAACCAACCTTCGTACGTAAGATTGGCCAATTCTACAGAATCAATTCCGATATGTTTTAAGAGTTCCATCGGTTTTGTATATTTCATTTTTAAATTTAATCGCATAGAGTGTTCTCTTCATATAGGCAACTTCATGTACCTCAGCAGCCACGTCGTTCCCCAACCGATGAGCTGCACGAAGCGAGAGCGTGGCTTGACCACAAAAAAATTTATACGCAGCTAATAGTTTTTCACATTACTTCTTGAAGAGATAAAGTGTGACAAAGGGAATTTAGAGCTGAAACATACAAGATGTCGCGTTTGATAGTCAAGGGTCTTCCTTATGAATTAGAAGAACAAAAATTGAAGGATCATTTCCTGAAACAGGGTGCTGTGACCGATGTGAAGTTGATGAAAAAGAGAAACGGTGAATCGAGAAGATTTGCCTTTATTGGATACAAGAATTTGAGCGATGCTGAGCTGGCGGTGAGATATTTCAACAAATCGTTCATAGACACATTCAGAATCGATGTTGAGCTAGCGAAAACTTTTTCGGATCCAACGGTACCATTGCCCAAGAAGCAACAGAGAAGATTGGCCGAACAAAGACTCCAAGAACAAGAAGAAAGATATTTAGAACAGGAAGACGACAGAAAGATCAAGAAGCAAAAAAACCAAAAGTCTTCCATTGACTTGGAAATCGAAAATAACCCCAAATTGAGGGAATTCATGGAGGTCATGAAACCCTCTCATCAAGTGAAATCTTGGGCAAACGACGATATCGCCGATGGTTCTGGTGCTCCTTCCACTAAAGCACTTGAAGAAGCGCTTAATGGAAAATCGGGCTCTTCCAAACAAGTTGATACTTTGCAACTTCAGGAAAATGCCAGTGACGACGAATATGAGGATTTTGTCAAGAAGGATGATGAACCACAAGAAGAAGAGGAGGAGCAAATGATGAGTTTATCCGATTTACCAGTCGTGGACGATGGGTCTGCTGCAAATGAGAATGTCACAGATTTGGATTGGCTTAAACTGAGACGTACACGTATTAGGGATGTACAGAAGAACGAAGAGACCGCTGGTGCAAGCAAATCAGATGAAGCTTCAAAACAAGAATCGAATGAGACTTACAATGAAACGCCTGAATTTGTGGAAGAGATCATACCCGAAGTTCGTGAAACCGAGGAAGAAAAGAATGCCAGCAAGATCCAAGAAACTGGTCGTTTGTTCATCAGAAACATCTTGTACACTTCTACTGAAGACGATTTCCGTGAGTTGTTTAGTCCTTATGGGGGCTTGGAAGAAGTTCATATTGCTATTGACACACGTACTGGTAAATCGAAGGGTTTCGTCTATGTCCAATTCAATGATGCCGATGACGCTGTCAGAGCTTTCTATGAATTAGACAAACAGATTTTCCAAGGACGTTTATTACATATTTTACCAGGACAAGCCAAGAAGGATCATAGATTGGATGAATTCGATTTGAAGAATTTGCCATTGAAAAAACAAAAAGAGCTCAAGAGAAAAGCTGAAGCAAACAAGAGTCAATTCAGCTGGAATTCGTTGTTCATGAACAATGACGCTGTATTATCATCTGTTGCTGCAAAGATGGGAGTTAGCAAGAACCAATTAATTGACCCAGAGAACAGTAGTTCAGCTGTTAAACAAGCCTTGGCAGAAGCTCATGTTATTGGAGACGTCAGAAAGTATTTCGAATCCAAGGGTATTGATTTGACCTCATTCGACAAGAAGGAAAGAGACGATAAGGTGATATTGGTAAAGAATTTCCCTTTTGGAACTACCATAGAAGAGATTGGTGAATTGTTTGCCGAATATGGTGAGTTGAAGAGAATGTTGATGCCTCCAGCTGGTACCATAGCCATTGTTGAATTCAGAGATATTCCTTCCGCCAGAGCTGCCTTCACCAAATTATCATATAGAAGATTTAAGAAAAGTATTGTCTATTTGGAGAAGGGTCCTAAAGATTTGTTCACTCGTGAACCTGAAGCTAACGAAACCGTTGATGTGTCAAGTAAGAAGGAAGAAGAAGAAGGAAAAGAAGCAGCTGTTTCAGCTAAGGATGTTCTTGAAAATTCTGCTGAAGAAGAAGAAGATGCTATTGAAGGCCCAACAGTTTCTATATTCGTCAAGAATCTTAACTTCAAAACTACCGCCTTACAATTATCCGAAGCTTTCAAGCCATTTTCTGGATTTGCCGTTGCTACTGTCAAAACTAAACCTGATCCAAAGAAAGATGGTGCAATCCTTAGTATGGGTTTCGGGTTTGTTGAATTCAAAACCAAAGAGCAAGCCAATGCAGCTATTTCTGTTATGGATGGTAATGTCTTGGATGGCCACAAGTTACAGTTGAAACTTTCTCACAGACAAGGAACAACTTCTAACAATAAGAACGTTGACAAGTCCAAGAAGAGTTCCAAAATTATTGTTAAGAATTTGCCATTCGAAGCTTCTAGAAAGGATATTTTGGACTTATTCTCTTCTTTTGGTCAATTGAAGTCTGTCAGAGTTCCAAAGAAGATGGACAAGTCTGCAAGAGGTTTTGCCTTCGTCGAGTTTGTTCTTTTGAAGGAAGCAGAGAATGCCATGGATCAATTACAAGGTGTCCATTTGTTAGGGCGTAGATTAGTGATGCAATTCGCTGAACAAGCATCCGAGGATGTTGAAGAGGAAATCGAGAAGATGACCAAGAAGGTTAAGAGACAACAAGCCACTACACAACTTAATGCTGCCAGATTGACAGGAAAACGTAAGTTGGACATGGGAGAAGAGGATGCATTTGCTGGGTTATAATAATAGGATAACTGAATATATAAAAAACAATATTGCACAATAAAGGACAAGATATTAGCCGATGTATAAAGGAACTGACCTATACAAGTATTTTTCTTTTTTAAAATTATAAGCACATAATAAGCATAAACATTAATCAGATCCAGCTAGTTAGCCACCATAGAAAGAGATAGAGAGTTAAAAATTTCTATTCTGTCTGATAAGGTGTAGCTAGTCGTAATATTTCTTGTGGATCCATGAAACTCTGAGTCACTTGGGGATGTTTAAAGGCGCTTGTAAAATTTCTCCATTTTTTGTTGCACTCTTAAAGGGCTACCATTGGCTACAAAATGTAGTACCTATATTGTAGAGCTATCATAGTAATGACTTCTTGTACAAAATATCAATGAACACTAGCAAAAAAAACCCAAGCTCTATAAAATGGAGAGCACGCAGGATACTGGCTAAGCGAATTGTTACAAACAGTACTCTGAAGCATTTCAGAATCAACTTGCAGTTGTTACTTGAGATTAAATAAGGACGGAAGAGCTGATGATATTAAAGGCCAACTTAATCATGTTTTTGTTACTGAAAGATAGCCAAATAAGAATATGAACTCAAACAAGAAATAAAAGGCTAAAGCCTGATATTATGTTGTTATGTTGCGACTACACTCGAGAGAATGGAAATGACAATTAGAAGAAATGAGAACAGACTCAGAAATGGCGCGAAGAGAAGTGGATCAGTAAACCAATATTTATCGTTGCCACATGATGATGGTGTGTTACCGGAGAATGTTAAGGAGGTCAATTTGTACTGCACAGATCAATGCAATGACATCTGATGTTATAAGAAGATATTCTGACTTTTATGAGTTGGATATCTTTGATGATCATGCCGTTAACAGGAGAAACCTTTTTGAATGAATTAGAGCACGGGGAGTGCCATAAACAATTATTGCTTATGGCCATTAAGTAACCCCAAAACTTGCTATAATAATTGTGTTGTTGCTTCTACATGTTTTTGTATCTTGAAGGAATGTTTTCGATACATGTTATTTCTACACATACGAGATTATAGAATGGTTACCGCGATCATGTTGCTAGGGTTAAGACATAGAAAATAATGCTCTTTTTAAGTAGAAATAAACAAAATGATGCATTCGATTGCCATATAATTATAACTTTCATAATATAATTTACAGTTTGATCTCATTTACAAGGTTCATAGAGATTTTATAAAATTTCCCAGAAGACACAATATTGAGTTGTATATACGATTTCAAGAAGAGTTGATACATTCAGAGTTCTATTAGCCTGTTTTATACAATATAATTAGTTGATTCTACTTCTTGGTCTCTCTGGATATTCCAGTGAGAGATTGACAGTTGGGGCCACCAAATGGGCTCGATTGGTTAATGCACGCACAGAATATTTCGAAGGCGCAAAAATGGCTGCTTTCCTTCAACTAATGTTACCAGAAGAACAAGAAACACACCGATAATGAATACTTCGAAATTCGTTGCTACAAATGGGAAATATTTCTTTCTCGGGAATGTGTTAAATGCACCCAGAAGTCCGAGAATCTCGTTGACATCGCTACTCTTTGACAAGGGAACCTCCATGATAAAAAATTATGGACTCAATGACACAACTGGACTACTTAAATCGTCAATTATGCCAATAAATAGAGCGCAAAAAACGGTATTTTCGACAAATCTTAGGGCATTGTCTACCCCAATATCTCAAAAGTCATATTCTACATTCCAATATAAGTCGCTTTTGGGTCGTATGAGAACGAATAGATACTCGAATTGGGGTGGAAATCGTAATGGTTACAATTGGAAGAAATTGAAAGGTCCCTTGATTTTCACGGCTACCTTTTGTGCCGCCACAACCATCATAACTCCCTATGCTTATCAATACACGCCGTTGAAATACTTCCAAAGACACCCAGCACAATTGGTGTATGGGATCATTGGGATTAATCTTGCAGTCTTCGGGATGTGGAGACTTCCTCAATTCTATAGGGTTCTCAGTAGATATTTCCTCTTGGAAAAAGATATGATGTACAGCAAATGGGCCATGTTGGGCAGTACGTTCTCCCATCAAGATCTCTGGCATTTGGGTATGAACATGTTGGCATTGTATTCGTTCGGTATCAGCATGGCAAGCACCATTGGTGTTTCTAATTTCACCATGTTATATTTGAACGCCGGTGTGATTGCTTCATTCGCTTCGTTGGCAGCTCCCGTGCTTCTTAGAACGGCTGGAGCTTTTGCTAGTTTAGGGGCTTCGGGATCATTATTTGGTGTTTTTGGTACATTTGCCTATTTGATTCCAAAGGCTACCATCATGTTCTTTGTTATTCCGGTTCCCGGCGGAGCTTGGATCGCATTCTTGGGATCAATGGTGTGGAATGGTGCCGGTTTGGTGATGAGATGGGGTTCCTTCGATTATGCCGCTCATTTAGGAGGTTCCTTAGTTGGTATTTTCTACGGTTGGTTGATCTCCACTCAACGTAAAAAGAGAATAGAAGAGCTTCGGGCCAGAAGATCCTCGATTTGGTAATTGACTACACATCGCAAATAGATATCATAACGTCATTGTATATACAGATAATAGAGAATATATAGTTAAATATGGGATCGAGACTCTATTTTTCTCCTCTCTCACCTAACCCCTCTTTCACTATGAAGAAACCGTCTTGGGTATCTGCCAACTTCGACGGATTCCAGCTGTTGGAGACCTCACCCTTCGATTCACTTGGCTTCAATTGTTTAATTTGTGAAAGTAAGTCTTCATATGTGATTGGTTTGCCGATACCCTTATTATTCGTGGCTTCCATAAACTCATCTTCCACTTCAACCGAATGTAATTGGTTAACAAAGAGAACTTGTGCCTTGAGGGCTGATATCAAAGCAGTCTCCTGGTCCGCAGAGATATCCGTGGATAACCCTGTCAATTTCAACAATTTCTCCAACATTTGCTTATTTATGTGATTTGTTATTTCATCATTGGCTTCAAATTTCAATAGATCCTGTGCATTCCAACTAGGTGTGGAGAGATACTGTTTGATCTCCTCGGCGTTCTTGAATGGCTTTCCCACACGTGCCTTTGAGGAATAAGCTCTGATGCAAACACCTCGTATATTACCTTTGAACATTTAGACAGTCCCAATCCAATCCAAATCCTTTGGACACCGCAGAGGTCCTCAACTATCAACCAGTCGTCATAGGGTCGTCTTGTTACCGAATTGAAAAATCCGCACCATTGGACCGTCCGATGAACCAGGCATCGAACCGGGTAACTGATCTAATATATTTTTTTTTGGAATTTTTCATAAAGAGAAAGGCACATCAATAAAGTTGTGTATTAGAAAAGTTCAATAGTCGAAGTTATTGATTATTAACAAACATAATGGGTAAAGTTAAGAAGCGTAACGTGGCTGGTAATGCCAGAAATTTCATTACCAGAACTCAAGCTGTGAAGAAGCTCCAAGTTTCTTTAGCCGATTTCAGAAGACTTTGTATATTCAAGGGTATATATCCTAGACAGCCAAGAAATAAGAAGAAGGCCAACAAGGGCTCTACTGCTCCAGTCACCTTCTATTATGCCAAGGATATCCAATATTTAATGCATGAACCTATCTTGATGCAATTCAGAGAACACAAGGCGTTCTCCAAGAAGTTGCAAAAGGCTTTGGGTAGAGGTGAAGTTGGTGATGCAAAGAGATTGGACTCCAACAGACCAAAATACAGTTTAGACCATCTTGTCAAGGAAAGATATCCTACCTTCACCGACGCTCTTAGAGATCTTAACGATCCATTGGACACTTTATTCACATTTGCTAACTTGCCAGCTACTGACAAGATTTCGCTTGAATTCACCAAGAAGGCCGAAAAGGTCTGTAACCAGTGGTTAGCCATTGTTTCCAGAGAAAAAATGATCAGAAAGACCTTTGTCTCGATCAAGGGTGTTTATTACGAAGCTTCTATCAAGGGTGAGACCGTTAGATGGAAGATTCCTCTTAAGTTCCCTCAAAATATCCCAGACGACATTGATTTCAAGATCATGCAAACCTTCTTGGAATTCTACATCACTTTCGTTCCATACGTTTTGAACAGATTATACAGAGAGGCCAACTTGGTCTACCCACCTAAAATGGACATGACCAAATTCAGAAGCATTGGTGGTTTCTCATCATACGTCTTGAACTCCAGAGAAATAGGACTTGCCTTACCAGGAACCGAATCCCAGGACTCTGCTCCAGTTGATAACAATGCTCAAGCTATTGAATTATCTGCAGAAGTTTATGCCAAGGCTGCTAAGGCTGATGCTGATAATGTCGAAGATGTCGAAGAAGAGGCTATAACTCTTGACAACACAGAATTAGACACATTCACAGACAACAGTAAGAACAAGGGTGACATATTAGAACAACCAATCCACTCCGTTAACCCTGTCACCGTTTTATTTGACAACTTTGTCTTCTTTGTTGGTAGAGAAGTCCCAATAGATGTTGTTGAGTTCTTGATTGTTGCTTGTGGTGGTCGTGTTATTTCTGAAGCTGCTTTAGACGAATTGGTTCTTAATGATCCAAAGGCCTTGAAGGAATTAGATTTATCCAAGGTTACTCACCAAATCTCCGATAGACCAACCATTGCTAAGATGGTTCAAGGTAGAACTTACATTCAACCTCAATGGATCTTTGACTGTGTCAACAAGGGTGAATTATTGAACGTTTCTCTTTATTCTCCGGGTGAAACCTTACCAGCTCACTCTTCTCCATGGTACACTGTTGGCGAATATGACCCAACTGCTCCATTAGAAGAAGGTGACGAGGAAGAAGATGAAGAAGAAGAAGAGACTGTTGAAGGCGAAGCCGAAGAAGTCGAAGAAGAGGCTGAAGAAGATGAAGACGAGGACTTGAAGGCACAAAAGGAATTAGAAATGGAAGCTGCTGGTGTCAAGTTCTCTGAAATCAAGACCTCTGAGGAAAAGAAGAACAACAAGAGAAAGGCCGAAAAGGAAGCAAAGGAGGCCAAGGAAGAAAAGGACTTGAAGATGGTTATGATGTCTAACAAACAACGTAAGTTGTACAAGAAGATGCAATACGGTATTGAGAAGAAGGAGGCCAGAACCGAAGAGTTGAAGCAAAAGAGAAGAAAGATCGAAAAGACCAAGGCTAAGTTGGATAAGTTGGATTCCAAATAAGTCACACCTGTATTCTAGTTTTATATATGCATTTATTGAGATCTTGTAGTGTTATCTAACATTTCTATTCAACACTCTACTATCCATGACCATTCTATCTGGGATGTCCAACTCGAACAAGCCTCTAAGCTCCTTCTTTAGAAGATTCAAGTCGTTATTTGCTTTATTAATCCCCTCCACATCCGTCAATTTGGGCACATTGACATAGCATTTGACGAGATATTGGCCCGATTTGTCTAATAATGTAATTGGAGTTTTAGAGGCCATCGAATCTGGCGCGGTTTCCACTTCTGGAGCATCCACATCTATGGCATTTTCCTTGGCAATCAACATCTCCTGTAGCTTAATTTTGTCTATGACATATATTCTTGTTATTTCGATGATGATATCACTGTGGAAGAATCTGACACCTCGGATCCAATATTCAGAGGTGGGTTGGTAGCCTAGTTCTGGAAGAAAGCCCGTCAAATCACCATTGGTAATTATGGATTCGTAGATCGTTTGTGAGGAGGTGGTTCTTTTCCCACCAGAAGGAATGTCGGATATCTGTAATGTCCATATTCTATCCTTGAGTATATCTTGGTTTCGAAATATGCTGGTGACATAGAGGACGTCTTCCTCTTCCTTCTGTTTGTCGCCCAAGGACTCGGTCAAGTTATCCTCGCCAAAAAAATCGTCCCAGGTTGTGATCACCTTCATGAAATATTGCTCGATCTGGTTGATTTTCCCAGGCTCGACCTTTGGTTTGAAGTCATACATCGGCTTGGTGAGTAAGGTGTGAGTTGAGTAGATCAAGGGCGACATCCCGCTCATGGCCTTGAGCGTGGAGATGGTCAATGCGAATTGACTCTTTGGGATATGGGACACCAATGAGAGTTGTTGGACCATTTTATGGGATAATTGGCACAATTGTTAATAGACTGAATGGTGGAGATGTTTCTTATGAAGAAATGGCCATAGATATCGGTAACCACACATTTTTCAAGATGGTAGAGTGATATTAGTGATATTAATGAGATTAGCGATATTAATGAGATTAGCGAGATAAGTGATATTAACGAGATTAGTGATATTAGTGATATATAGCGATTCCAATCGAACCAAGACATCAACGACAAACAAGAAAATTCCAATTACCCCATTCTACATCCTCCAACCCCAAACATCCTATTAAATAACCGAATCAATACAAATTATTATACACAACAAATCCTCACTCATTCTTCTTTTCTTGGATCTGTTCGAAGGCCGTGGTATCTTCCATAAAGGCGGCAATGATATATCCAATCAACACAACATTGGCCACAAAGGCTGCAATACCACCGGAAATTATAGCATTATTACCTAAATGGGTTAATTGGCCCAATCAAAAACGAAACACCTTCCCATTGAAAAATACTCACTGAATAACCATTGTGCGGTGAAAAAGCTTACTAGAGGCGCAATGATCATTGCAGCCGTGAAGAACACAAGCTTTTGGATCACGGATCTTGAAGTTAATACACACACAATCAACACACACAATGTTCATACATACTTTGGAATATCAACTGCCATTTCGTCTTATGATTGTCTTGTTGGTGTACAATTTCTGTTACACTCTTCTGTCTGCTGTCTTTATGGGAGTTGGACTGGATCGGTATATGCACGAACAGGATCCTCACCAACATGGGCACAAGGAGAGAGAGAGAGAGATGCCACGGACGGTCAAACAGAGCCAAAAAGGAAAATTTCGATAATTTTCGATAAAACGATTCAGAATAACAAAAACAAGACGATCATCCGATTTTCTTGCTCAATCCGTTGAATATCGCCTCTTTTCTCGTATTGCTCATAAACGACAAACGAGTATACGACGTGCATTTTGATTTGCAGTAGTGTAATTTTTCAGACCCTGACATATATATAATAGCGAAGGAACAGATTCAGGGAAAATACGGGGAAGTAGGTTGTTACAATGACCAGTCTAAATCCAACCACAAAAGAAAGAGAATTTAATGGAACTCCGGGTGCCGTGGGAATCACTCTTGGTCTTCCGTTACTTATTCTGTTTTTTGGCTTGATAATCAACGACGATTATCTCCTTCAAGGCGTGAATTTGGACATTCAAAAGGTTCTTGGCCAATTACCCGTGTCTTCGTCGGAATGGTTCGAACTTGCCTTTGACACGATGGCATGGAAGGCCTATTTGGCGTGGTTTTTCGGTTTGGCAGTCTTGGATCTCATTCTTCCAGGCCAACATTTGAACGGGGTTCAATTAAGAGACGGAACCTCTTTACCTTATAAAATCAACGGATTGGCCTTCAGTGGCTTATTGATCGCTTTATTGGCATCTAGATATTACACCACACAGGGCCAATTGCCAGAATTGCAATTCTTATACAACAATCAATTGAAGTTGACAATTGTCGCCATAATCTTCTCCTATGGTTTGTCTACTTTCCTTTATCTCTACTCCTTTGTTCCATTACTCAAGCCAAATGGCTTGAAGAATAAAGAGAGAATATTGGCTCTCGGCGGTAACACCGGTAATATCATCTACGATTTCTTCATTGGTCGTGAGTTAAACCCAAGAATCGGACCATGGGATTTGAAGTTATTCTGTGAATTGAAGCCGGGTCTCTTTCTATGGTTACTCATCAACTTATCATGTTTGCATCAACAATACTTGACCACCGGCTCTGTCAATGACTCCTTATTATTGGTCAATTTGTTACAGGGATTTTACATCTTCGATGGTGTTTTGAACGAAGAAGGTGTTTTGAGTATGATGGACATCACCACCGATGGATTTGGTTTCATGTTGGTGTTTGGTGATTTGGCATGGGTTCCATGGGCTTACAGTGTCCAAGCACGTTTCTTGACCTACAAATCGGTGGAATTGGGGCCCTTGACATTTGGTGCCATCATCCTAGTCTCAGCCGTCGGTTATTACATTTTCCACGAATCAAACAAACAAAAGTCGCAATTTAGATCGGGAAAATTGGACCATTTGAAGTTGAATTATATCCAAACTGAAAGAGGAACAAAGTTATTGGCCGATGGATGGTGGAAAAGAAGTCAACACATCAATTATTTCGGAGATTGGATAATAGCTTGGTCTTGGTGTTTACCAACGGCTTTCAACACCCCGTTGACATATTTCTATGTCATCTATTTTGGCGTCTTATTATTACACAGACAAGCTAGAGATGAAGCCAAATGTAGAGAAAAATACGGGAAATCGTGGGAGAAGTACGAAACATTGGTCCCATACAAGATCATTCCGTATGTGTATTGAATTTCAATACTACAACCGCCAAACAATAATAAATAATTAGAACTAAAAAATAACAGGCAAATAATGTAGAAAACTTCTATGAAAAAATAAATCACCACATCCTAGGCGCTCCTCCCACTATACAATATTACCCTTCGTTTATTGGTTCTTTTTAGAATAGTCAACTTGCTTATCGAAAGACTTATAACTGACTTGCAAGCTGGTGATCCAGGAAATGGCAATGCTGAAGAACCAGACGAGCAATAACGAAACAATGGTACCCATCCAGATACCTGGGGTGAAGAATTGGTAATTGGTGAATAAGTTTGGGTTCTTGACTGTGAAGTTTCCTTGCACATTGGATGGAGTATCCATGATAGAGATGATCTCATCACCGGATACACTCAAATAATCCTCAACGTCTTGGAAATCTTGCTCAACTTCTTCCAACAATTGCTCGAAGTCGGTTTCGTCGATGAGGGAGTCATCTCTCTTCCATAATGAGCCTTTGAGGGAATCAAGGCTGATTTTCTTGAAGGTAGGTAAACCTTGAACGATGACATTGACTTGATTATCGTATAATGAGCTCACAATAGTCTTCAATTGGTCCAAATTTTGCTTGATTTGGTCCATTGGGAGGTCCTCGGAGATCTTGACTCTCACCACCTTATCATTGATAGTCAATTGGTTGATGTATTCGAAGTCCTCGACATTTTCAACCACAACATCTTTGACACTACATTTCTCAGAAAGCTTCAATTCCACCTGTTCCTTATGATAACGCACATTTGGAGAATATAACGAGTGTTCGCTGGAGAAGTCGAGGGAATCCTGTTTGCCGAACCCTGGGATTTGGTACATGATCAAGGCATTGGACGAATCAGAGCAGATTTTATCGGAAATGGCTTCGATTTCATTGGAGATTTTACTGGATGACGACAAATACGGCAATTTGGACAATTTTGTCAATGACTTGTTAATATCCAAGATGATAGGTGAAGTGTCGATGAACGCATGTGTTGACACCGCAATCGACGAGATTAAGGCTATACTGGACAATTTCATGACTTTATATGAACCTCACTATTTTGCGATTGAAGCCAGAATCGAATTTCTTCTGATTTATTGCAATGAGCACACTTCTCAATCTGGTATCGTTCATTATCTTGACAATGAGTGAAAGTTTCCCGTGAGAGTTGGGATCGTCGTGTGTGGTGCAAAGACGTGTCAAAACCGTCCAAGGTTGTATAGCTTCGGGTGCTGGCTTCGGGTGCTACTATGTCAATTAGCGTGAGTTATATAATATATATGTAATAATAATTGTAGTTTTTGTGAAATAAACATTGTAATTAAAGCTCGCCAGTTTTCTTAGTCAAATCTACCTTCTCCGTTCTACATCTGTCTATCTCTTCATAAGCCAACTTGAGCATCAACACTAACACCCATTGGTGGTCGAATCTGGAAACATTGGAGATAATCTCGATGGGAGCCGCACGGATTGTAGATCTTATAGCAGATATGGAGAATTGGGTCCTTTCAATTCTGGGAAAGTTATGCAAAACTTCGACAGAACGATCTCTTCGTGGGGTGAGATAGGCATCATTGGCACTTGTGATGTTTTCTTGGTCCAGTTCTTGATAGCTGCTGGAAGAAAAGCCTGGTCTTGGATTAGAATCTTGTCCATCTGGGATGGAGTTGTCTTGAGACATGTCCTCATTTGGATATATAGATTCGATGCTGGCACAATCTGATGCTTCTGAAGATGAGACACTCTCTGATCTTGTTTCCTCCGAATACAACTTTTTCACAGGAACAAGAAATACCTTATTATAATTATCTGCTATCAAATATGCCAAATATTTGATCTCCATTAGAGGTATATCCGAGAATTCTTCTATTCCACTTTGATCATAAATCTGTTGAGCCAAATCTGTGATATCGTCCTAAACAAGTCAGTGAGTGAACATTAACCCATTAACACGTTATATTTACCATAAGAGTTCTATATATGGTCATATGAACAGTATTTTCTGGATCAAATTTTAATAATCTGTGAATGTCGTCAACAATTACCTGGACGTTTGAATGTAGGACCAAATTCAAAAGAGTCAATCCTTCGTCATCTAAGCTACCAGAAATAGAAACAGGCATTTCTTAGTTGATACAACCTTAAGTATTGACGTTTTGCATGTCAGAATTTTCTTGACTTCAGGAGAATAAGAGACCTCGATTTTGGGCACTTTGGTTTGTGACATTCAGCGCACAATCAGCCGTGTCTTGTTAAATCAGTAATCAACCATTTAATCAGTTCACTTCCCAAATAGCTCACTCACTTTAAGATTCATATTGGTTATTCACGGCCCTAGGAGCCACGGGATCGGATGGCTACTAACTTTCGCATGCATATTAACAGCTTGGTACAAAATCAAACTTTAATAATGTCCCCATAGGAGAGGAAATTATTCCCTTTAGGATAAGATCTGGGGCTATTTATCTGGTAATTGCTACATATTGGTCATATTGGTCATATTGCATACACAGGTCGGTCGATCTTGCTAATTAATATCCTCAAAATCACTTTGTACTTACCAGCTCTATGAAAAATAAACTTCAGCACTATGAATAAAGTTCTCCTAATTATTTACTTTGATACTTGCCAAGATCATCAGAAACAATCAAACTTTAATGGTCTCTTTTATCTCTAACAACACCAGCCAAGATCGAGGCGTACCTTATCGTCTTTTCAAGGACAATAGATTCTACTTGGATCATTTGAACAAGGCCGCTTCAGCCTCTGAGATAAATGATTGTTTGGCCATTTCTTACAGAGCATCCATAGGAACATTAGGGGACTTGTTCACTACTAGAGTGATCGAGAGTGATGGTTTAAAGAGTGATAAAAATTACCTTAGGAAGCGCGATTCCATTATCCAACTCATGAATGTCTCTTCTTCTTTGGGACTCAAAATATCTAATATGAGGCAAATAGAGTTTGACCTGAACTTCCAAGATATGCTAGATAGTCTCAGAAGAGATAATGATAGCATCTCAAAGCCTTTTCACGAAGTCATGATGCAACAGCGAATGACAGGAGAAAACAACCTTCAGGAAAGTGAGGGGAGATTATCGAGGTGATAGTGTAAGGGACGCCTAATCCTGAAATTGATCCATTCTCACAAGGCATCTCATTGATGACGACACACATCTTGGCGTGAAATAGAGCCAAGAGCGCCTTATGGTGACCTACATTCAAAGGGAATCTTGTGATTTTTGCAAGGTATTTTGGGTGGCTTAGAGATTATGACGTTGTTTAGAAGTCGAGGGGAGAGTTTCAATGGTGAGGCATTATGAGCAGCACCGTTTTCTGCTATACAATGAGTCGGTGCGTTTCTGTTGCAACAGACCAAAACAGGGTAAAGAAAGGCCGGTTCCGGGATAATGAGCCCTAGACGGCATGACATCAGCGAAGCAAAAACGGAGATCATTAATATCCTCATTTGATATTCTTCGGATCATATTCAAAGGCCAAAGGGGCTTTTGTCGGTATGGTATGGCGCTGCGGCGAGGGTTGCATTCATCTTGGATGCAGGCCTGCCGCATGGGGGCCATTTTTCACTTGAACTTAATTCACAAGAGTGGGCAAGTGGAGTCATTAGGCTAAGAAAACTAGAAAAAACAGGCATGGTTAGCGAAGCTACGAAGCTACTCGATACCAAAGTGCTAGAAGAAGGATCCAATCGATAGACCATGTCCATAACGACCGACTCTACGTAGATGCTTATGCCAGACTTGCAATTCATGCTAAATCCGCCCTGCCTGTTTTATTTCCGCTGAGTTGGCAGCCGTTGGAACGCACGTTGAAAAATGGCATCGAAAGACGTAGGAACAGCTCATGACGCCCGAGCAGTAACAGCCGTTCGACACCAAATAATGAAATAGTGCGTGATTGGAAGTACTCGACATCGATGGTGTTCATTGTATCCATCCAATGTCATATTTGATACGGAGAGTAACATCACGTAGCGGATGGAGTGACAGCTCGCCCTGTGGACCTCTGTTACATATTCTCTTGTCATCATGCGCAGATATATGCAGAACCTTAACCTTCTTCTGATGTGGTTGCACAATTGCCGCTCGTTCTACAATTAAGGAAAGCAACGCCCGACACTTGGCTATTGCAAACCAAATGGGCTGCTAAAATGCCCTACTGATAAGAACCGCAATATCAATGCTGGTTGGACAATGTTGGACAATGCAGCCATCCCGGTTGCGCATGGCTCAACCTATCTGGTGTTCCCCGTATATATTCAATATATAAGTCTTTCACCCCCCTCTGCATCTTATTCTTTTGTAAAATCCCGCTAAAAATATTGCTGCAAAATGTCTGACGTTAAAAAGACATCCTCCAGTGATGACTCTCAGTACAACACTGAAGATGTGACCCGTTCCATCAATGAGCACGATCTTCTTAATACTGAGGATTTCGATGAAAATGATGAAAGAGAACCAACCGAAGAGGAATTAACAACCTTGAAAAGAGTCTCTGCCAAGATCCCATGGGCATGTTGGTTGGTTGCCATTGTTGAACTTTGCGAACGTTTCGCCTACTACGGTTTAACTGGTCCTTTCCAAAATTATGTCCAACACACTCCTACTGATCATATCAAGGGTGCCATTGGTTTAGGCCAAAAGGGTGCTTCTGCCTTATCATACTTCTTCCAATTCTGGTGTTACATTACTCCAATTTTTGGTGCTTGGATCGCAGATACTTACTGGGGTAAGTACAAGACTATCTGTGTCTTTGCTATTATTTACATGTTCGGTATTTTGATTTTGTTCCTTACCTCTTTGCCAACTTCAATTGCTCATGGTGCTTCTTTAGGTGGTTACATCGCTGCCATTATTATCATTGGTTTGGGTACCGGTGGTTTGAAGTCAAACATTTCTCCATTGATTGCGGATCAAATTGCTGACAGAGGTTTAAGAACAACCCACAACAAAAAGACCGGTATTCTTGAAATTATTGACCCAGCTGTCACTATTCAATCTGTCTTCATGTTCTTTTACTTGATGATCAACATTGGTTCCTTGTCTGCAATTGCTACCACTGAGTTGGAAAAGCATGTTGATTTCTGGGCTGCTTATTTGTTACCAATGTGTTTCTTCTTCGTTGGTTTAGCCGCTTTATTCTTCGGTAAAAATGTGTATGTCAAGACCCCACCATCCAGAAGTGTCATTAACAACGCTTTCAAGATCCTTTTCAAAGGTATTGTTAATCGTTTCAACTTTGACGCTGCTACCCCATCTTTGAGACCAGATCAATCATTTCCATGGACTGATTTAAACGTTGAGGAAGTCAAGAGATCTCTTAAAGCTTGTAAGGTTTTCTTATTCTACCCAATTTACTGGGTTGTCTACGGTCAAATGTTGAACAACTTTATCTCTCAAGCCGGTCAAATGGAATTGCACGGTATTCCAAACGATTTGATGCAAAACATTGATCCTATTGCTATTATCATCTTCATCCCAATCTGTGACTACTGGTTATATCCAACCTTGAGAAAGTTTGGTATCAGATTCAAGCCTATTTCTAGAATTACTGCCGGTTTCTTCTTTGCTGCTCTTTCCATGGCTTATGCTGCTATTGTCCAACACTTGATCTACTCTGCTGGTCCATGTTATGATGCTCCATTAGCTTGTCCTGCTTCCGATGGTACCATTCCAAACCATATCCACGTTGCCATTCAAACCCCAGCCTACTTCTTGATTGCCATGTCAGAGATTTTTGCTTCCATCACAGGTTTAGAATATGCCTACACCAAGGCTCCAGTTACCATGAAATCGTTCATTATGTCCATGTTCTTAGTTTCCAACGCCTTCGGTGCTGCTCTTGGTATTGCTTTATCCCCAACTGCTGAAGACCCTAAATTAGTGTGGAGTTACACAGGTTTGGCCATTGCTACGTTGATTGCTGGGGGTATCTTTTACATGACTTTCAGACATTACAACAAGATTGAAGACGAAATGAACAACATTGAACTCAAATACGGTGGTGAAAAGAACCCAGTAGCTATTGCTGCTGCCGCTGCTGCCCATGACAAGGAAGCTGGTATGGTTACTCCAGTTATTTCCAAGGAAATTGTTTGATTTATGCGAAAATGATATTTATTGGTTACATGTTATTTTTAACAGATAATTGCTCCAGTTTGCTTGATTTAAAAAATGTATATTAGTCTTTATATTATTTTGTAGATTTACAGACTTACATTGAATAACTACAATAGTTTTACCCTCCCATGCAATTGAACTAATATACACATATAAACAAAATGATTATGCAAATGAAACACTTTTCTTCGATTTCTTATCACCGGCTTCAGTTTCCTCCCTAGAGGCCATAGCGTTCTTTCTTCTACTAGCTCTGGCAACATTGGCCTTGCTTCTCAATTCTTGTTTTTTGTCTTCTAATTTATCCTTCTTGGATTGTTCCTTTCTTTCCAACTCTTGTCTCTTCAAGTCTCTGATTTCCTCTAATCTTCTGGATTTCTCCAACTTACTCTCGTTGACAGAGTCATGCTTATCATTGATAGACTTGATCAATCTGTTCAACACAAGGGAATCATTATCAGCAATGAACTTCTTACCCTTCTTACCCTTCTTGGCCTTCACACCAGGTATCACAGCCTTGTTCAAGGTAGGGATATCCAATTGGTCTTCTCTATATTCAGTTCCTCTCTTGGTACCGTATAATCTGATCTTGGCCTGATCCTTCTTAACAGCGGCCTTGCTTGGCTTACGGACCTTGGATTTAGGAGTCAATTTAGGTTGCGAAGCCAAAAGGTTTCTAGCTAAAGAGTCGGTGGTGACTTCCGATTCTACACTACGTTTACCGTTTTGAGAGGCGTTTCTTTTGGCAGTTTTGGATTGTCTTGGAGCCATCTTGATATTTCGAAATCTCTTTGTATAGTATAAACAATTTCCAATAGAATGATCAAACCAGTCTCATCTACATCATCTCTCTATTGTACAAAAATAATTTTTCAAAAGTA
The DNA here is from genome assembly GCA_030573195.1 of Nothofagozyma chilensis. Classification (NCBI taxonomy): domain Eukaryota; kingdom Fungi; phylum Ascomycota; class Pichiomycetes; order Serinales; family Cephaloascaceae; genus Nothofagozyma; species Nothofagozyma chilensis. The sequence continues at coordinate 191,288 of JAJMCV010000090.1, forward strand.
TTACCCGGATGCAATTTATTTTCGGCGTGCGGATACCGAGAGAATTACATCATATATACAGTTTGTAGCAATGGAGTAAGAATATTTCAATATGATATTAAATATTATTATTGCAATTGATATTTTCGATTGGAACTATAGCAATTGGGGGTTTTTCTGTCAATTTTATTGCTATAGGCAATGATATTGAATTCGCTGAGCATCTAGAGCTGTGTGTGGGCGCCGATTATTAGCAGACTATGTAATTGAATATGGCTATGACAATATGACAACAATATGTACACGTGAAGAACGAATGACATATTCAGATGGTGTAGTTCGTGTGATGACGCATTGGCTAAATATAGTGTTATATCCATATCACGCTGTAGCTTTTGTACCCAACCCCGCAGTTGAGAATAGCACTTCATCAGATAATGAACTGGATGTTGGTGTAGAGGATGGATCGGGGGAATCAATAGAGGGATATGAAGATAATGTGCTGTGTGATGAGGGGATGATGAGACAAGTGTAGATGCGAATAGTATCAAACACAATTCCTTAAGCGCTTGTTCAGTTAATGAAACGATATTGTGGCCATCTCATCATTGGACCCGACAACTAATCTAGATTAATACATTTGTTTTAGGCTTAACTAGTAGATCATTGAATACGACAATGCAATCGGAGATAATCACGTGACCCAAGACAACATGAGTAGGTGTAACATGAGAGAGGGACGGCATTGTTCAAGAAGAAGATAATTTGACGCTAAAAGAGTCATAGAGAAATGGCAGAATTATAAATATGACACTTTCTCAATTTTTGGTCGTCGTTGTCAGTTGACTGTCTTTATTTCCCCATTCGAGATGCGGCTGCGGTATCACCTTCCGAATGTGTTCGGAGTGGTCGCATTCAAGACGAAACCAACAACAAGACGATGAATAGCGCTTGAAAAGCAAAGGGAAAAAGAGAAAACGCACAGGATCAACATTATCTGTTCTATCGGCAATATCCGACCCATTTTAGTCTCGTCGAACATAGTAACTCTCATCACCTCCCAACAAGTGTTCTCTACATATGCGAGCTGCAAGTGAGCTTTGGGCCATATCTAGCTGTGGCAAGACAGAAGCGGTGAATAGTCAGCGGATTAGCAGCGGGAATATCATTTGGCGGGAAGTGTGAAATTAGCACGTCAAATTAGTATTAGGTTGTGGTTCGGAATTATTGCACACGCCGATGAACAAATAGTTGAACATGGCCTCTTCAGAAACCACGCCTCGTAGTATCGACCATCGTCATAGCATAGCGGCATCCATGGCACAATCGTTCTCCAACTCAGCATCCACAGCATTCTCGTCGTCGCACAGAGACTCGTTCCGGAGACAGAACCATTTCGTGTCGAATTCGCCTCTTAATCCGTCGCCATCGTCGTCATTTGGTGGTGCTAATAACGATGCGAATATAGATGTTCTGAGCATAGCGAACGGTGACAATATCGACATAAAAACCATCAACAAGCATCTTCTCAATCCACAGGATTCCTTGAAATTGCCCGGTGGAGACGTCACACGTAACTTGTATTATATTAACAAGGACGCCAAGATCAGAAGATCCTCGTCCTTCTCGAAGTTTCTCGATGACACCAGAAGAAGCTCAGCGTCCGAATTGCAGATTCCGGGAGGCTTCAGAAGAGACTTCTTGACCAAGAAATACGAGAGTAATCCCTCCTCAAAGGCCCAGAAACCAAGCTTTTTGACGAATAATTTCTTGGAATTCTTATCCATTTACGGGCATTTTGCCGGTGAAGACTTCGAGGAATACGACTCCACGAAGAATTCCAGCGAGGATAACCTTTTCGACGACACAGGGTCTGTCTTGATCGACGAGGAATCTCCATTGTTGCCCATAGCAAATAGACATATCAAACAGGAACCGCGGGGAACTGCGTCGACGGCCAAAACTTTCTTTCTCTTGTTCAAATCCTTGGTGGGAAGTGGTGTTCTCTTCTTGCCAAGGGCTTTCTACAATGGTGGTTTATTATTTTCCACCATCGCCTTGATTGGCTTTGGTTTACTTACTTTCTTCTGTTATTTGGTTCTTATCCAATCCAAGATCTCCTTGGGTTTGGGCTCCTTTGGTGAATTGGGGTTCCATACTTATGGTAAGATCATGAGATATTTCATTTTGTTTTCCATCATCATGTCACAAGTGGGCTTTGTTGCAACTTACATAGTGTTCACGGCAGAGAACATGCTCTCATTCTTGACCCAAGTGACCTCCATTGGTGATTATTTGACAAAATTGCAACTCGTGGTCATCCAATGTTTCTTATTGATTCCATTGGTCTTGATCAGGGATTTGACCAAATTGTCCATAACCTCCATTATTTCATCGGTTTGCATTGTATGGGGGCTTGTCACCATCTCGTATTACAGTGGATTGCAATTGTTCACCCATGGAGTTTCAGATGTAGCCAATTTCAACTCAAAAAGCTGGTCTATGTTGATTGGTGTGGCGGTCACAGCATTTGAAGGTGTAGGATTGATTCTTCCGATCCAAGCTTCCATGAAAGAGCCAGAAAAGTTTCCAAGAGTGTTATTCTTGACCATGATGTGTATCACTGCTCTTTTCGTCTTCGTGGGGGTAATTGGATACACTGCATTCGGTTCTCAGGTGGCTTCGATCATCATTCTTAGTTTGCCCGGAGATCATATTTCGGTGCAAATGATCCAATGTTTCTATTCGTTGGCAGTGTTCTTGACAGGCCCATTACAATTGTTCCCAGTGACTCGTATCTTGGAAACAGTTTTATTCAGTAGGGGGGATGATGGCACCAAATCCGGCAAGTTGTACTCTGGAAAATTTGATCCTAGAATCAAATGGTTGAAGAACATCGAGAGATCTTTATTGGTTGCTGCCATTTCGGCGGTGGCCTATCTTGGATCTTCCAATTTGGACAAGTTTGTTTCCTTCAACGGGTGTTTTGCCTGTATTCCGTTGGTTTACATCTATCCTCCTATGATCCATTTGAGATCCATGAAGAGAGAAGAGAATAAGCTCTTTTATTTGGATATTTTAATCGTCACCGTGGGTGTTGTTGCAGTGTTCTACACCACCTACCAAATTTTATTCTTGAATTGAGGTCATACATAATACCATATGTTATGATAATGAGCATATATAGGTCGAGTTTTCTACATAGAAGATATAGCTATAGATTAAGGATATTGCATAAAGCACAATATTCTAAGAGAGAGCGTAAGGGGTGCATATCAAGATACAGAACAAGTATCGAAATTAATTAAAAACTTCATAATGTTCCTTTTCCGTTGTAATCGTCGTATCCATCATCTCGTATTTGCAGCCCTGTTCAGCCTACCCGTCGGACTTTATCCCGTCGGCGCTCATAACCACATCCAATAGGCCCTGTTCGATGCGATACATAACATCCTCTGTACGAAGCAAGCAGTCGTCGTATGGAAGGCAAAAACTCCTAGATTGGTGTGTATATGGTGTGAGTGGACGCTTATTCTGATGAGTAACGCCAAGAGGAAATCAGAGGAGGATAGACCTCGGATATTGTCGTGTCAGAGATGTCGTGAGAGAAAGATAAAGTGCAGTTTGACCATTCCTTGTTCCAATTGTATCAAGACCAAATCGGAATGTAGACCGGTGACGGCGGATTTGCGCAAAAAGAGACACACCAGTCAATATGTCACCTCGTTGGAGAAACAGGTGGTGAATTTGCAGAAGGCTGTGACCACGATGAAGGGATGTAAAGATAGCGACAAGCGAGACGCCTTGTTGGATTCCATAAAGATCGAGACAATTGTGGAAGATGGTGGGGATCTCGATTCGCCCCCTGAATCTGGCTCAAATGTTTCTGGCGGTGGACCCGAGGAGGTTCTTGTAAAGTCCGATGTTTCTCCTAAACTTCCCCCGAAATCAAATATCAGATTCCCCTCCGTGGTGGTTGAACTGTCGCAATCCAATAGTATCTCGGTGTATGGTCCCACCAGTGTGTATGACAACAATTTGATGAGCGAGTCGCAGGTGATCCGTCCTTATTATCTAGAGATTAATAAGCTCAATAAGGACCCGGAGGTGATCAAATGCATCCAATTGTTCTTCAAATGGCAATATCCCGACCATAACATGTTTATTTATAGAGAAAGTTTTCTTATCGACTTCTTCAACCCAAAGCCGAACAGTTTGTATTGTTCGGAGGAACTCATCTTGGCCATCTGTGCCTTGGGCTCCAGAATGTCCATCGACGACCAGACGTTCCAGAAATCAAGGATATTCTACCAGAGGGCGAAATCGAAGCTCTTGAGCAAATTGGACTATCCGTGTATATCGTCGTTGCAGAGCTTCTTGTTGTTGGCATTCTACGATATCTGCAACGGGTCTAATGCTTCAGGCTGGATGTTGAGTGGAATAGCGATGAGAATGGGGTTTGATTTGGGTTTTCAATTGAATCCAGAGAATTGGTTCCTTAAATCTACCAAATCCGAGGAATCTCTCTCGCCGTTGAACATTTCTATTAGAAGTAGAATCTATTGGGGTTGTTACATGGCAGATCATTTTATCAGTCTATTGTTGGGTAGGCCTTCGTTGTTGAAGCTCTCAGATGCTACTATTCCAGAATCGAAGGATTTGCCTGATTTGGAGTGGATTTCAGAGTTCAGTTACGTTGATCCGTTGACCAACAGTACTGCCATCTATATCTCTTCTCCTTTGACATGCATGGTAAACCTTATTAATATCTCAGATAACATGTTGCATGAGATCTTCAGTCGTGGTAAAAATGATTCTGAAGATTTGGATATCATGTCTAGATATAAGAAGATAAGAGAATATAACTTGGAGATTATCAAATGGAGGGATGAATTGCCCCCCTCCTTGAGATGGGATGTCGACGATTTGAAACAACATTCTGACAACCCCACTTTGACAAGCATCAGATATTATTACTATATTTTATTATTGTGTCTCAATAGACCTTTTGTTTCTATCAATCCAAAAAGAGGTCATAAGGATTCCGATAACGACTTGGCTCCAAGTTCTATCATTAACACTGCGTTGGAAGACTTGACGTTGGCTATCACTTGTTTTAGAGTCAAGCATGGACTATCTAAAGCGTCCATCTTTATTGTTTATTGTTCTATTTTGTCGCTAAGTGTGATCTTATTGACGAATAATAGCAGACAGCTACTTAAGTCAAAGAAATACAAATTGGAGTTCTTTTTAACTGTCTTGAAAGAATGTTCCAAAACGTGGGAGTTGGCCAGAAAGTCGCACGATTTGATCAAGAAGAAAATGAGAGCCTCTCGTAAGAAGGAGGAATCAAACAATGGCCAGTCTTTAACGGTGACGACTAACAATGTGAATTATAATACGAATGGCAGCAATTTTTCTCCCACCCTGGACCAATCTTCTACTACTACTTCTCCATTGACGAACCATCTTCCTGCTAACTCGTCATTATCTTCGTCTATTAGTCAGACACATCAATCAACAAACCATGGACAAGCGACGATTCGCTCCATTGTCCAGGAACCTATGAACAGCAATTCGCATCATATGGTACCGGTTCAGCAACAATCATCGATCAGAGATGATATGAGTCAACAACTTTATAAAACCGCATCGAATTCATCGAACTCTACAGGCACGATGAACAACTTTGATCTTATGGGAGATGAAAGTATAGACTTCCTTGGAGGTCCCCCAGTGTTGATGACCTCGGATTTATTCAACGAAGATTGGGAATCATTGTTTCCTGACTATATATTTAACACCAAAAGTTGAGGTGAATGAACGACGTGTAAAATGTGATTGAGAGATGATTTATGATATTATGATGTGTATGAATAATACAAGTGTGTATTTAAGTGAATTTCAAAGTAGATTATTTGTCAAAATAATGGCATAAAATATAATAACCGGCCCTCTTAAGCAGATGCATTAGTACTGGCTGTTAATTCTGCTTGTTTGATAAGATTAATAGGAGCATCCATCTTGGCAAGCATGATCTCTATCATTCTGATTTTTTCATTCTTGGCGAAGACCTTATCATTAAATAGCTCTTCAGCTTCACCCACAGTGGCTATTCTATGGTTTTCATAATTCTTGGCCCCAAAGAATGGCAACATTAAAGAATGGTCCCATGATTGGATATCGTTGTAGGTCGCAGTCTCTCCATGAATCAATCTTTCAATAGTGTAACCATCGTTATTCAACACAAATAAATAAGGAGTATTGCCCCATCTACACATGGTGGAGATCTCTTGAACCGTCAACTGTAACGAACCATCACCTACAAACAAAATGACTCTTCTATTTGGATCCAATTCTTGGGCTGCCATTACTGCACCCAAGGTAGCTCCAACAGAGTATCCGATAGAACCCCACAAAACTTGCGAGATACCATAAGTATTGGTAGGATAGTTGGTTTGCACGATACCAAAGGCAGAAGTACCGGTTTCGGTAATAATAATATCTTCGGGTTTTAACCAGCTAGATATTCTGGACCATAACCAATGTTGAGTCAAGGCGTCAGTTGCTGGTAATTTCTCTGGGGCAGGTGTCTTTGATGGAACAGGGACGACTTCATAATTCGTTGTAGCACTAGAAACCTGCTTGATAAGAGCATCCAAGACAAATTTCATCTGAACTCCTTGGAATGTCGCAGAGCGGATTTTCATGTAATCCGAGTGAAATTCAACTATATTCTTTGTGTGGTAGGAATACGAGAAGGAACCGGTATTGAAATCAGAGAGAATGGCACCGATCGACAAGACTAAATCGGCACTTTCCACTGCCTCCTTTACACTTTCTTCAGATAAACTTCCAACATAAACCCCACCGAAACGCTCGTGCTGTTCATCCACAGCACCCTTTCCCATTGGAGTGACAAAGACCGGAAATTGACTAGCATCCACCAATTGCTTGGTTTCCTTCTTGACGTCGTGTCTCGAAGCACAAGCATCCACCAAGATGATGGGGTTCTTTGCCTTGGAAATCATCTCCAATATGGAAGCGACCACCTCCGACTCTGCTTCAGCATCATTTGGCTCCAAAGAGAAGTCAATTGGAGTCTTCAAGGCTTCGTCCGAAAGAGTCATGTCCACCAAATTGGTGGGCAAGGCCAAATAGACTGGTCTTTGGCGGATATATGCCTCCTTGATAACACGGTCGACTTCAGCGGCGGCGGTGGTGATGTCTTTCACCATTCCCGTTGTGATGGAGATATTGGAGGACATTCTGTGGAACACAGTGAAGTCACCGTTACCCAAGGTATGGTGCAAGAGAAGCTGTTTCGCTTGCGAGGCGATGGAAGGAACGCCCACCACATGGACAACACCAACATGTTCAGCAAAGGCACCAGCAATCCCGTTCAAAGCGGACAATTCTCCAACACCAAAGGTGGTGACGAGACAGGACAACTTCTTGATTCTGGAATATCCGTCAGCAGCATAAGCAGCATTCAATTCGTTGGCATTGCCGGCCCATCTCAAGCCATCCACCTCGTAGATTTTGTCCAAGAGCGACAAATTGAAGTCTCCGGGGACTCCGAAGATGGTGTCCACTTGCAATTGCTTCAATCTCTCGAAAAGATAGCGTCCTAGAGTGATTTGGGTCATGTTTTGCTGTTCTTAGTGTGTCGGTTGAGATTGGCTCGTTGGATAACTTTTTCACGGCCCCTGAAAAGTTCCCGCCCCCAAGAATATTATTTAACGCTAGTTTCCCACTAGTTTCATCCTTCACTGTGATTGAAACCAATCATACTCCGTACCAGGAATGTTGCTGCTGGTCCGGGCATCAAACCTGGCGCAGATTGACGTGCATCTTTATCAGGGAGAGGATCAGTTGATGTCAGCGCGAGGAGAGACGGAGTTGGAAAATGGGATGGTGGTTATTGACGGTTGGAGAAAGAGGGCCAGCAAAAAATCAGAAGAAACAAAGCTCATTTGGCCTAGACCGGAAACAGGGACCCAAGCAATGTCCACCAGTTCCATCGCTGCATCATTTGGAGCTAATTGTGAGTTGCATGTAATTGCAATGGCCGATGAGGAGTGAAAAAAAGTATCAATGGTCAATTATGTGTTTCAATGGCTAGGATTCCGAGTAAAATGGATCTTTTGAAATGTATTCTTTTAAAAAAATCAACAAAAGAGTGAAAATATTTTATAAAATGGTTTAATATTATTAGGTTTCCACGCCAGTTATTACCGTTTTCGGAATTCTATACTTTTCTCCGCATTGTCTTTTACTTTTTCTTGAAACAAAACAAATCGGGCGTGTGGTCTAGTGGTATGATTCTCGCTTTGGGTTCTTCTCAAGCATGCGAGAGGCCCTGGGTTCAATTCCCAGTATGCCCCATTTCTTTTTTTATTTTTTTACAGTCATTTTTCAACGAAACGAAATATTCCTTTATTTAAATTTTATCCCATACATAATTTTATTACCAAACACCCTTTGTTCTTCTGGTTGTCACCCCGATGAATCTGGCAACATCGTCGAAGAAGAAATCGAAATCTTCCTTTTTAAAATCATCCACTTTTGGCGCAATCTCTGCTAATTCCCCACCAGATGCGAGGAAATGTGCTAGAGCCTCGTTTTCCGCGCTGGTAGGAGGTAATAACTCGTAGAAAGAACACAATTCAATGAGAGTTTCGTCTGAAATATCGATAAATTCCTTCAAAGTCTTTGGATATATCTCAACAGGAGCCTCCATACCGTCCTTATTTGGCATTGGAGCCAATACTGCGTCTGGATCATTCAAGCTGGCATTGACAATTCTTCTTATGCTTCTCTCCTCTAACCAATCCAATTGGCCCTGTAATTCGCCCACTAATTGAACAATGTCATCATTGGTTATAAATTCGTCGGTTTCGGCGGCTGTGGCTGGTTTAGCATCCATTTCATTCATTCTCCCCTTGACATTTCTCACTTGCATCTCCAACACCTGTTGGCCTGTCTTGGTGATGACCTTCGATTGACGATCAACCAAATCTGTCAAATCCTCGAGTCTCGAGGTCAACTCTTCGAGAGTGTATGGATTTTCCTTCGGCATTTTTGATTCCGACATATTGATAATAATTAATAAATCCTCTGTCTTTCCTTAGGTTCAAGTTAATGTTATTGTTTGGATCACCTGGTGTTCGATGTTGAAGTGTGCATATACCATCTCAGCAACTACAGCCTTCGATTTATGAAGTATCTGAAAGTGATAAATTTATTAATGAGATGAATGGTGGTTCAATTTATTAGGTTATTCTACCAGTTCTACTCTTTCGGATTCTTACCCAAATCACTGATGAGACGTCCGTCTATCATTCTATGTGTAGAATTAACTTGTAGTGTATTTATATGTCTTGTTTCATTCCAATCTATGATTAGAATGGCGAGAAATAAATATTAGGCACAAATTATCAGGATATAAAGTTATGATACTAATATTGGATGAGAGCTAAAAAAAAGCTGTTTTTGCCTTTTTACTTTTTAATAAAAAATATTAAAATCTAAAGGAAAACATTTATTCCAAACTCGTAAAAACAAATAAACATAAAACTCTTTAAAAGACTTCACTAATACATCCCTTATAGCGACAATATGACATATTATAGAACTATGTCGATTACAAGCTCTCCATCCTCCTGTAAATCCTTACACGATTCTGGCTATCATCAGACTAATTTTTCAGTTCTTGATCAAGTCCCAAGAACTTCATGATCTTGTCTATCTTGATTTTGTTGATTTGACATAGATCAGGGATAATCATGTTAACGGAAATTCGCTCAGCTAGCACTTTGCACACTCTCTCTTTCTCCCAATCAAACTTAAGAGCGTACTTTGATCCTTCGTACTGTACAAAACGAAGACCATGATCCGAATACAATCCACGAATAGTCGGGTCAGTTCTGTTTTTCCAGGGATATGTCTTGAGGATATCAACAAGGACTGTCTCGATCACATCATTGCCATCAGTAAATGATTTATCTCTGAAATATTTGACCACCTCTTCAATTGTGCGTTCTGGCATGCCCCTAATATGTTCTTGTACTAACTGCATGGGTATAGTGGCGTCTTGGTCATCTTGAAACAGGATAATAGGGAAATAATCCTTCATACATTATAATCTTTTAATAACAATAAAAATTCCCTCTCATGACTAACCTAGTCTCAAAAAGAAACTAAAATATTCTGCAAAATAAGAATCAGAATATGAACAAAAGTGGAATGTTAGTGATGTAGACTTAAAAAAGCTTCTAAAAGTTGTCCTCGTAAATTATCACACTAGCGCTCTCCTACCATGAGGAGTCATGATTCCACTCATACCAAACAGAGATATAACAAACACTCAAATCTCTATTACATGGACTTAAAAACATTCATTCCACATACAAAATATTCGGGATCGCAAGCACAATCCCATCATCAACAGCCTGAAATTTTTTCGTGATGACTTCTATATTATTAACGGACAGATGAGCCAGAATATTGGAAGTGGTAAATATGTTTATATGACTCAGGATGGTATCTTTAGTTACTGCTCTGGTGGAATGTTTTATAGATTCTACAAATTAAACTTTCTCTTACATACTCAAACAAAAAACCTTTCATTCCAGATACATAAAATTTCTCCGAGCAACAACATCATTTCATTTCTTAGCAATTATAGATTTTTAATTGTAATGACCAGTACGTGTACGCTCTCTCGCCCGATCCATTCAAAAAGGTTGCTAGTGTTAACGGCATGATCACCAGACATCCAACTCATAAAAGTCAAGATATCCTCTTATAACATCAGGTGTCGTTGCATTTATCTGTGCAACTGAAGTCAACCTATCTAAACCTTTATCCTCCGGGAAAACAAAATCGTCATTTGGTATTGCAAAGAAATTATGTGCATTGACTAAGCTCTTATTTTTAAATATGTCCTCCATGCTATCAAGTCTCATGAGCGTTCTCTTCAATAAAATTACTAGTTCTTGGTAGATTGATTCTTCTACTCGACACTCAAACGTCTTAATCAACCCCGAATCAGCCTTTTCTTCAACATTCCCTACTGGGCCAACTTTGATCTGAACCATTGTATTGGTTTTTGAGAGAAAATATACGACTGTTCAGACATCAGCCATGGATCCGACACTTCATGAGAGTACTAATTAAGCCCAATGAAACACAGTTTTAACCAGAGAACTAAACAAACTATATACACATCGCACTTTCTATCATTGTTAACTATTTATTCATAATTTTCATAATTTTTGTCTCACATCCCATTACTCAATTTATAACTGACCAACGTTCCCACTTTGTGTATATTAGTAGCGAAACTTCTCAATTGTACATTTTCTCCCCCTACAACATCCTTGCTATCAGAATCTGCCCATTCAGCGGGAACTGGAGCATTCGGGTCGGCATATACCAAAACATTAAAAGTATGGGGTCCCTCCAACACCGGCAAAAACGTTATAGATGCGGTGATTTGACGAATAATTGCTTGGATCTCTTTCTGAATCTCAAGTTTCGTTTTTTCATTTAAGGGCTGATCTACATCCATCATATCGTTGGTAGTGGTATCGAGTATTTCCACGTCGAATTGCCATCTCTCCACCACCTCTCCGGTGTCTTTGGATATTATTGCCACTATCAATTTGCCTATTTTCCCGCCATAAATCCATTCTGCAGTGTTAATGAGCATTCATTTCGTCTTCAAGCTAGATACTTACTATTCAATTGGGTCATGATCTTCTTTATATATGCCTTCACCTCGTCATCAATGGATATTAACATGAATAAACCATATTTTTTCACGGTATGGAAGTCCTCTGGCGGATATATTCCTCTTTGATATAGGATACTGTTTATACTGTATTCTAAGCAGTTAGTATGATTTCGCATCTTCAACATCTAACACATACCAAAGAAGTCGGCCACCGTCTTCGAAGAGCCCTTCAATGCGAGTTTTGGAGATTCACTAGACATCCTTGATATCTCCACACGTTCAATTGGCCGATTTCTCTCCCTTTCTCCAATATATATTATCTTTGTTTTGGTGTCTCTCAATAACATTGATATGTCGTGTGAGACACATTCTCGGTTCAATCAATGGTGTAGCCGATGCATCTGACAGAATGAAGAGACCACAGGACACCAACTACAACTGAAATATTAATTGAATTATAAAATGGTAAGTAATAGAATTGATATGTTGAATTAATGCTAACATTGTAGCATGGAGTCAAAAGAGTCAAATTGTCAGAAGAGACTAAACGGTTGAGAAGACAGAAGGACCTCCATAAAATAGACCATTATAGAAGTCTTACGAAAAGTGTGTTTGATAGCGTATGTATTGCTTGATTGTATAACTTGGCCAATTATTGACCAATATAGCGCGATAATGGTGCCCTTGGCGAAGAAGAGCTTCAATTGACTACCGAGTTACTTCTCTTGAACCCGGAATTCTACACCATTTGGAACTATCGTAGAGATATATTCGTGGAAGTGTTCAAAAAAGAACTGGAAGAGAAAATATGCGCCTATCTAAACAACGAGCTAAAGTTTATCATGGCCCAATTACAAAAGTTCCCCAAATGTTATTGGATCTGGAACCATAGAATATGGTGTCTCGAGACCCATCCAAAGGCAAATTGGGATTATGAACTTGCCATAGTAGGAAAATTATTGGAATTGGACGCTAGAAATTATCACGGCTGGCAATACAGAAGATTTGTAGTGGCCTCCAAAGACAGACCATTGCAGCCGTCTGAATCAACGAAGCTTAACTTAGAGGAGTTCGAATACACCACCAAGATGATCAACAGAAACATATCGAACTTCTCTGCTTGGCATAATAGAACTAAATTGATACCCAGGTTACTTCAAGATGCTCCAAATGATCTCTTCAGTTCCTCTACAAATCTCTTGAGTCATGAATTGAATTACTTGAAACATGCTATGTACACCGATCCGGAAGATACCTCTGTTTGGTTGTATCTTCGTTGGTTGTTGACTTCGGAGGTATTTGTTGACCAAATAGATAAGGAGTTTTTTCTCAAACTTTTGAAAGAACAGCTACTGGCAGTGGAAGAGTTGAATGATTTGGAGAAGGATGACAATGCAGTAGACAATATTTGGTGTTTGAAGACTATTGTTCTCATAAAAACCTTGATAATAGAATATTCACAAACATCAGCAAATACCGTCACATATAAACAAGAAATCAGACAGAAACTTAACGTCTTGGTCGAAATTGATCCCTTGAGGAAAAATAGATACTTGCATTTACTTGAGCAACAATCTTAATAAATACCATCATCATTATAGAATGTAACAACTTAATCCTCCAATTCCTTGTTGAATCTCCGTCTCTTATTTCCTAGCATGTATCTAGCAGAACCCTCTTTACTGATACTGTAGTCCTTCAATCTGAAATATTCATCTTTCTCGAGCTCGCTCTTTGGTGCTTCATCAAATAATCTATATTTGGCAAATTGCACCTTGATGTCAACAAAGTCCTGTTGTTTGTCAAAATAGCCAGCCAAATGAGAGTAATTGTAGAAATTGATGTAGAAGTCCAATAACCCAAATAATGCGGAGTTGAGCAATCTCTCCGGGACGTTGAAGTCCTGTGGATTGATCTTTAATTGCTTCACATCAATGTCCTCTTTATTGAAATGGGGTTTCTCCGTCAAGCTCGGAACATTAAGCTTGGTGGCAATGATTACAATGGCCAATGCGATACAATGAGGCGGAACTTTCAATGCCACATCTGTTTGGAACGAATCAAAGCAAATAATCCAGCAAAGATAGGTCAATTCGTAGCCAATTTTCAATTTCTTGGCAATTTTAATTAATATTTCATCTGTGTGATAGGTCAAAAAGTCGAAACTGATCACTTCTAGCAAGCATTTTTCAGTATTCAAGATCTTCTTTCTTTGGAGCTCAACGTTCTCAGTCGAGTTCTCGATCCCCCGTATATTGTTGCTCAACCCAATTATATCTCTCAATCTTTTAATCGTGTCTTCATTTTTAGTGGACAAAAACAAACTGGTCAACGCAACTGTGTAAATACTGTCCGAATCAAATTTATTGAAGAGATAATACTTCTGATAATACAACATTGACGTCTCCAATGTTTTCAACGGAAACTTCAAATTCTTGCAGATGGTGAATAGCGTCTGAAACATCTGCGACTTTCTTTGGTTATAGCTTAGAGGGTCGTCTATGGTCTTAGATTGTAAATGCGCGATCTCATCATCGGTCAAAAATGGTCTGGACAATTGCACAGTGGTGACAATTTGTTTTGTGGGTTTGGGTGATTCCGTCATATTGATCTTAATAGCAATGGCCAAGCTTTTATATCTAATTGAAACGGCTCTATTGGGCACACTTAGGTCTTCTTCATATAAAACTTCATCAAGATGTCTGTCAATATCGCCGTGAAAATTAATGTGGTAATGGCACGTAATTATTTTTCGGGTTTCGCACGTCAGAACCGTTAATATACCACAGAAGATCTGGGATAGAGAGAGATAAATATAGAGAGAGATATATAGAGAGAGATATGCGATAGCGATAATTGAATGGAAATCCACATTACTCTTAGTTGAGATTTTTATTTTTCACCTTTTCAATGTTGTTTCCTCATATTACTTGCATGAGAAAGATGTGTTTGTAGAATGCATTCATTTGTCCGTCTATAGCCATATTCCAGGAAAATCTGTACTACAAGTCCACAATTTCATATAACTCGTATAGTCTCATGTCAACCTCCACACTTTTCTTTTTTGCGGATGTTGACATGTTTTACTGACATCCGTGCTTGGCACCCTCTCGGCTCCGTATCCACACTGTGGTGAAAGGCATTCCACTGACTGGCAGTATCGATGCTTCATGTATATCATTGCCTTCCATGGGGTTTGTATCACGTGAAATCGAGTGCTTGTGTCAGAAGATGATTGTCATTGGCACTTTTCTTTTGATGCCCCATCATCTCTGCAGAAATGTACGGCATGTTTAATGGCTGCATAAAATTTTTCCGGTATGGTTGCAAAATGCCCTACATGTAGCAGAAGAGAGCGTTATTGGAGCCTTGAGCTTGCGATTCTGGACTCGGAAATGGTCAATCAGATCTGTTGGAGCACGCAATATTGTTTATTCTGTAGATGGCTGATAATTTCAGATCTGTTCAGGTGTGGCCCGCGAAAACTTTTCTGCAGATAATAAAATGTATATATAACTTGGTGTATTTCCTCCCCTCGGATAAAGACCCCCTAAGCCTCACTCGTAATTGTTCATCATGTCGTTCTTCAAGAAGGAGAAGGTGGAGGATACATTCCCCGTTTCAAACGGTACAGACGATTCGGACCAAGAAGCCGCCATTGTCGAAATAGATCAGAACAAGAAGGAAATCGGCTACTTGTCTGCCACTTCCTTATGTCTTAATCGTATGCTTGGTGCAGGTGTGTTCAGTACTGGTTCCACCATTTTCGCCCTTTCTGGTTCCGTTGGTACCTCTCTTATCTTGTGGGCCGTTGGTTCTCTTATCGCCTTTTCCGGTTTATATGTTTACATGTCTTTTGGTTCTGCCATTGCAAGAAACGGTGGTGAAAAGAATTACTTGGAGTTTGTCTACTCCAAGCCTAAGTTCTTAGTCACTGCTATGTATGGTGCCTACTGTTGTTTCCTTGGATGGGCGGCAGGTAACTCTATTGTCGTTGGTGAATACTTATTGAACGCTGCTGGTGTTGAAGTGACTCAATGGAATAGTAGAGGTATTGGTATTGGTGTCATTACTTTCGCATTTTTGATCAACACTCTCAACGTGAAAGTAGGTTTATACTTAGGAAATATCCTTGGTATTTTCAAGATTGGTATTGTTCTTTTCATCTCTATCACTGGTTGGGTCGCATTAGCTGGAGGGATCAAGACGAAGGGTTTCGAGCCAACTCATAACTTCCACAAAGCTTTTGAAGGCGAATCTCCATCTGGTTATGGTGTGGTCAACGCCTTATACAATGTTATTTGGTCATACATTGGTTATTCCAATATCAATTACGCCTTGGGTGAAGTTAAGAATCCTGTTAAGACTTTGAGATTCGCTGCCCCAATTGCCTTAATCGCATTAGCCATTGTCTATATGTTTGTCAACATTGCCTATTTCGCTGTTGTTCCAAAGGAAGAAATTGCAGACTCGGGTAGAATTTTGGCTGCTTCTTTCTTTAGATATGCATTTGGTGAAACTGCTGAAAAGGCTGCCTCTGTGTTTGTTGCCTTATCAGCTTTGGCAAACGTTATGTCTGTTATCTTCTCTCAGGGTAGAATTATTCAACAATTGGGTCGTGAGGGAATCCTTCCATTTTCTAAATTATGGGCTACTCAAAAACCATTTAACTCACCATTCTTTGGTTTGTTGGAACATTGGATTGTCTGTATAATCACTATGGTCGCTCCACCACCTGGTGATGCTTATAACTTTGTCATGAACTTGATTTCTTATCCATTAAATGTCGTCAACACAGCTGTGGGTTTTGGGTTATTATGGCTTCATTATCAAGCCTACAAGGGTAAACTCACCTGGAATCCACCAATCAGATCCCCAATTCCAGTTACCATTTTCTTCGCATTATCATCTTTGTATTTGATAATTGCTCCTTATATCCCACCAACTGATGGACAAAGTGTCTATGAAAGTTTACCATATTGGATTCATCCAGTGGTCACCTGGGGTATCTTCGCTATTGGTTTAGTGTACTGGGTTGTCTGGGCCAAGATTTTACCTCATTTGGGAGGATACGAGCTTGAGTCCAGGGAAGTTCTTGGTGATGATGGATTCTGGAGAAATCAATTCTACAAAGTCAAAAAGGGCTCTTCTGAAGGCTCACTAGCCAAGTCAGAATCCAATATAGACAAAGAGGTCAGTAATTCATCATCTTAAATTATTTTTGGGATTCATGGTTGAGTTGGTTTATGGCGCTTTGATTTATTCTGTACAATAAATAATTATAATAATTCTTTTCATTATGCAAGTTGTAGTGTGATTCTTTTATATTGGTATCAATGTATTCACACCGTATTCCTTCCATCTAGCTCGTCTCGTATCGTTCATTATTTCCTCAACAAACCCCCAATCCTTCAATAATTTTAAAGTTCCTAGAGAAATGTCAATACCATCGATCACCAATCTTTTCAATTTAAATGACCTTTCAGTTTTCCTACCAGCATTGAACAAATCAACCAATCCAATCCCTTCGATATTGCAAAAGCTCAAATCCAAAACCTCTAATTTCGTTTCAAACTTTAAATTTTTGAGGTGCGAATGAAACTCTTTTAGAGTGAAGTTATCAATATTATTTTCATTCAAATATAAATGAGTCACCTTTGGAGTCAACGATAAGAATCTGTTGAAATCAAACATACCTCCTCGTATCACATTTCTGCTTCCCAATCTGCCAGTTTTAAATACAAGATATTGACAACCACCCATATAAAGTCTTTCTAAACTGTTGCTACAGCAAGTTAACAATTTCAACAATCCTTCAAACGATAGCGAACTTCCATAAATATCCAAGGACTTCAACCCATGAAGTTGGGGTAAATTTTCCACTTGAAATTGTCTTAAATGATTTACAGATTGTATAATGTCTTCTCTCAATAACAAAGAGTCTAGTCTCGAACTAGAAAACTGAAACACTGTTAAGAAAATCTCCCACGTTAAACCCTTATTATACTCTAGTGTCAAGTTCTTCAAATAATCTAACTCGTTGAACATATTCAGGAAAGTAGGGGTACTAATAAAATTGGTGAAATCGAAGCCAACTATGACCAACGAGCCAAGATTAGGAAACTTGCAAGACTGGAAGAGTTCCACGAAAGGAATAAGGTGATTTCTCTCTAATTTTGGATTTGAGATTAGTGAAAGGTGTTTGAGATTCGGGTATGTCTTATTTTTCATTTCTGGTATCTGAAACAGCGAGAGATCCAACACATTTCTATTCGGTATGATAATCTCAGTTGGAAGTAGTTCCAAACTTTCCAATTCAGGTAACATGTGCAATAATTTGTATTCTAGACCATGAACAAATTTCAGGATTAGACGTAGCCGTTTCAAATTGGCTATGTTTCTACCATTAGGATCATCTTTCGTTACAGTCCGCACAAGTTCGTACAAATTGCACTCGGACAATATGAATTCCAAGCCCTGATAATCGAATGATACCCTATTAAACAAATAATTTAAGATTGTCCTTTCATCTGTACCCTTTGGTCTCAATCTAACATGGTCTATCCTACGGAAAGCAGATTTCTGGTGAGCTTTATTCAATCTCTTCATTCCTAGACAGAAGTCGCTGAACTGAATTCTGGTTTTGAATCGTATATTCTGAAAAAATGTGGGAATAGACGTAATTATTTCAAACCAATGCTTACTGACTATCGTACTTATCATGACACTCGAAAATGGTAACTTGGAAAATATTTCTATTATAATTTCCAATGGGAAAATGAGAAGTGGGTCCAACACACGTAATTGAGGCTTTTTGGTCGAAATTGGCGAGGAAGACGATGTTGAAGCCGCTCTTTTGAGAGGTAGTTTTGTCTGGATTAGAGTCTTCGATTTGCTGGTTGCAGGGTCAGTTGCTGATCTGATTAGCCCTATTCTTCCCTCACCATACAAGACTCTTGCAGATTGGAATTCGTTATTTTGCCGTATTCTTTCCTTCTTTTGCATCAATTTCTGTTTAAGTGCCGCATATTGGCTATTCAAGCTCTCAAATAACTTCGCCGAAACCACAATCTTATGTTCTTCAATGGCCTCTCGTATGTCATGAACACCTTTGTAATAAACTTTGTATGCCTCCATCTCTTTATTCAACAATAGAAGCACCTTTCCCGCTCTTAAATACCCCTTGGAACCTACAGGCTCGAACTCAATGAGTCTCTCTCCATCCTTCAATGCCTTTTCCAAAAGACCCAACTTCTCGTATGTTGCCGCTCTTTGGTCTACAATGGAACCTAATTTCGGGTGAATTGAGGGACCTATTACCGGATTTACGGGAATTCCCTGTTTTTCACGAATTTCGCTAATTTCTTGCTTCGAATAGGACTGAATTACTGCTAGAACCTTATTATATGCCGATAATGCTTCTTTATATCTCTGTTGACGGAAATGTCCCAATGCAACCTCACATCCTTTCGTCACAGTCTGTTCTTTCATTATTGAACCATCCATCTTCCGTTCATCTTACTATTATGGATCTTCTATTAATCATATTAAATGATATTTGATCCAAGACGCGAAGTTCTGTAAATATCCAATTGAGTATAGAACGACCGTGTAACACACGTGACATGAGAGTGGTTTATCAGTTAAACTATTTAAGACTTTGAGTATTGATCGAGATTTACGTATAATTTGTTTAGAAATAGATGTGTGGATTGTATATAATGAGATATGAATCTAATTGTATATAATGAGATGAATTTAATTGTATATAATGAGATATGAATCTCATTATCATCAACTCAATTTACATCTATCAGAATAATTACTATCTGAAATTGCATATTCTATACATAATCATGTAATGGTGAAAAGACCCTTTCTTATTCCAATTCAATATTTTCTCTCTAACTAAAAAACATACAACCCCCCATTCATACATACAACATTACAAAAGTGGTACCCATTACCCTACCGATAATTGTGCATTAGCCCATTTGGGCTTATCTGATCGCATTATCTATTAGAAGAAAGAAAATGTCCTACTATGATAGAAAGGACCAACTGCACATCAACTCAACCATACCATACAACCTCAATCCCCCGTACCATCACATCCCTTCAAACGCCTCCGCACTCCGTCTCCCCTGCCACTATAACACATGGCTTCGGGTGCTCGCAGAAACCTGTAGTTTCGAGTGGTCGTGTCGTCGTCCGTTTCCAGAAACAGCGCGGTTACATCCAAACGGTTGCCATTTCTGGATAAGATGTAAAGGTAAATAGAATTTGTCATATCTCCTCACAAGTATTTAAGATGTGAGGGTCGCTAATGTGTTTGCTGTGTGATTTTACAGCCGTCATCAACCCCACAATGAATATTAATTACAAGGATTACCAACAGGTGATCCATTTGAACACGAGGAAATCTAAGCCATCCAAGCCGAAGTCGCTTATCTCGAATAAGACCAAGAAAAGAACAAAGACGGGCTGTCTCACGTGTCGTAAGAGAAAGAAGAAGTGCGACGAATCCAAGGTGGACGGAAAATGCACCGCTTGTCATAGAAACTTCTTGGAGTGTTGCTGGCCTACACCCTCCTCGCCCTTGTCGTCGCCAAGATTATCTTCGTCAAGCTGTTCTCTCAGTGACACCGAGTCTGTGTGTTCCGACTCGTCCGACTTGAGCGAGTCCAGTGTCACCTCGCTTTCGTCATTATCCAGTAATGATAGCTCCTACAAGACGTCCATCGAACATCTTCTCAACCCCACTGTTCCTTCCTACAAGATCTCGAAGCCACAACATAATCATTTCCATGTGCCAAAACGCCATGCTGAGCTCGCGGAGGCCAAGACGAAGTTCATCATCACGTCAATTGATTTCCATTCGGAATTACATCAGATTGCTTAATTAAGGGTCATTAAAAGTTACTGCTATTGGGTTGGGTTAAGTCTTGCAGGTGTTGCAAGGGTACGGTTTTCGGTTCCGGGTAGGAAAAATTAGGTACATTTAAATGGGATTACTGTTTTTTTTGCACATTGTAGTTGATCTCTCAATCACATTCAATACCTTTATGGGTTCATTTCCACGGGTCAACAACGGCCCCATCGAACCTAAAAATGAGCTGCTTTCTAAATTGGCGCTTCTCGCAATCGGTTTCTGTTTCCGTTGCACAACTTTTCTTTTGCTGCAGATGTCGCATGCACCAAAATGTGTCTTGTGAAGACTCATAATTGGTAATGGCACTCACTACAAATGGATATATAATTCGCAATTATGATAGATATTTTATAATTATGCCTTAACCACCTTCCTTTCTTTTTCTCCTTCATTTAAAACCAAAACCGAAAAAAATTAGCTAAATAAATCCACTTTCGTCTAATCGTAGATTTCAATGGGAGGAATTCTATCCGCGCTGTAGAACCAATTATTACCCTCCAATTCCTTGTAAAGCCAATCGGTAGGAAACATCACCAAATGGCCCTGGATTTCACTCAATATTCGATCGGCTGTCTCCCTATCAAAGATCTTTTCACCATGAAGCAAACTCCTGTGTCTCGAGGAGAAAGTCCCCTTTCTTCTTCGAAACTTCTGTTCGTTGTTCACGTTGATATTAGAAGTAATGGGTGAAAAGAAATCTCCATTACTTTGCATGCTGTAAACCCCATTCATAGCAACTCCGCCTTTACCCGTGTTTCCATTGTCGGAACCCGAATTATTATTAGAATCTTTGGAATCTGACGACTTGTACTTGCTCATATCCTCTTTGTTCTCCTCTAGATTATCATCTCCTACTTCCAAATCAACCTCATCCTTTTGTTCCGCTTCATGGTGATTGAATCTAAGACCATGGAGACTCTTATCCAGTTTCTTAGGGTAATTTGCTGCAATTTTGTCCTTGACTGATGGGATATTATCTATATCCAGAGGTGGCACCATTCCCAATAATCCCATTCCATCTTGTTCTACTTCGTCAAGACTGACAGATGCTTGACTATCCAGTATTATGGAGTCAACTGAATCCGTGTCTCTTTCCTTCTTATTTCTCTTGGCCCTGTCTTTCAGCTCATGATCCTGAGCAACAGTAAATGCCTTCTGCAATCTAGTAAACTGCTTATATTCCTTCCAGCTGGTAACTGCATTATCAGGTTGGCAATGGAATATAAGCCTGAATATCCTCGTATTTCTTAATGCGTTATCAAACAACACATCTTCATAGAATTCCTCAATCAATGGATCCTCGAACCCATATGGATCAATAAACCGCTTGAAATCGTCAAATCTACCGGGTGTAATTGGTTCCAAAACAGCCTTGACACCAGCCTCATCTAAAGAAACCACAGGAATTCTATCACTTGGGTTTGATTGTGTTGGCTCCAAAGATTTTCTCTCATTGTTAATACCAGAAGGAGCTCCATTGGTTGTCTTGGTAGTATCCACAGCATTATCACTGCCAGAATCTTCCTTGGACTGTTTCCGAGATACAGAATTGAATACATCGACCGTTGAAGTAACACCACTTAAATCAGTTCCAGTATTAGGTTTCCTGTTGAGATTATTGGTTGGATTAAACCCTCGTTTGGCCGATAAACCTGCTGCCACTCTCCTCTTTGCTTCATCATCCTCGTCAATTTTTACTTTAGCAGCAACTCTTTGTAAATAAGAAACTCTCTTCAATAAGCCCCATCTCTCTCTATTCTTCTCAGCAATGAAATCTTCAACATCACCATCTTCTGTATTGATACCTTCGATTGTGTCTGATTCCAAAATCTCTTTAACTGCTTCGAATTCTGGTAAAAAGACTTCTGTCGGATTCTCCACCATTGCCTTTTGAGCCCATTCTCTCAATAATTTGGCACCATTCAATGCTGCTTTCTTAAAACCTTTACTCTGGAACTTATCTTGACCATAACCATCAACATCTCTCTTATGTGAATCGTTGTTTTGAATTCTTGAGTCTGAAGAATAAGGTTTATTATCCCGTATACCCTCGTTTTCGAGCCCCGCTCTATGGTTGAAACTAAGAGGTAAAGGTAATGGTGCAGAGTCTTCGTAATTATTGGGTTGATCGTCATCGTTTTCCATTGGAATCTCGAAAGCTTCATCATTCAATTTGTTAGATTCCTGATATTTCTTCCACCGTTCGGTCCCCTCTGGCTGTTGGAGAACATCCCTAGAAGCCAACTCCACCATGGAAGATAAAATAATATTGGATACATCTTTGAAATCCCCTGTCGTAGCTCTCAAACCTTCAGGACGCTTTGCCAAATCCTCAAGCTGTTTGAATCTTCTTTCCACAATTTCTAGAATGTCGACGTTGATGCCAAGATGTTCTCTCATTAATCTCATTCTCATGGTGTGGGCAAATTTGCCCGCAACATATGGCTCGCCATTCATTCTTGTTTGAACGGTCTCCTTATCTCTAACGACAACTGCAACTTCACTATCTCTCACACCTCTCATTGATCTTTCATTGATGTTAGCACTTCCAATTATTGCAGCTCTGTCATCCACGATCATAATTTTGGCATGGATGTATAATTGCTCAGTCACAAGATTTCTATCTGGACCAATTCGACCCCATTTCCTTAAGGAAAAGAAATGGATGTGATCATCAGGATCAATTCCTAACTTCCTGAGCTTAGCAAATATTGAAGTAGCCCCTCTTGAAATCGACATAAACTGGCATTGCATGATAACTCTCACAGATGAACCTTCCGCTTGGTCAACTTGAGCTTCAAAACCTGGCATCAAGGGGATCACAATACAAGCTCTCCAAGGCTTACCTTCTTTATGAGCTCTAATA
The DNA here is from genome assembly GCA_030573195.1 of Nothofagozyma chilensis. Classification (NCBI taxonomy): domain Eukaryota; kingdom Fungi; phylum Ascomycota; class Pichiomycetes; order Serinales; family Cephaloascaceae; genus Nothofagozyma; species Nothofagozyma chilensis. The sequence continues at coordinate 214,805 of JAJMCV010000090.1, forward strand.
ATCCTATCAACTAACGCATCACCAACACGATTCTTGATAACAACCCCATCAAAGGCACATGAAGTTATGAAAAATTGATTCTCGATGTAAACGAAATGTTCAGAAGTTTCAATCAATTTCAAATAAGCATTCTGAATACTTTGCTCGTGTTCCTTTAAACCTAGCGACCATTCACAACTTGATCTCAATAGTTGCACCTCACAAGTACCATTTAATCCCAAATGTTCAAGTTCCTCTTCCCGGAAATCATCAGGTGGTAACAATAATGGAGTCGGTCTACTTGGTCTCTTCTGTCTGAGCAAATAATTCCATCTTTGCACAAAATGTCTTGACACATCTCTAGCAACTTGACCTGCTGTCATCATATGAATATCATGCCATGGCATTCTAGGAACAATAGCACGATTATACATGGACTCGTAAGGTTTGTCCAACGAGTGGAAGTCTTTCACTCTAGGATTCGAATAATCTTTCCCAGGGAAATTCTGATATTTGACGTGTTCCTCTTTATAATCGAACTTGCCTTCCAGATCTTTGTCCCTTTCAAGCTCTGCAACACCACCAAAGTCCAAAGGCTTGTCATCAATAAGAACATGATCGGGTGTATCAAATCTACCGAAACAAAAGTCAATTCCACCAACAAATGCAATTGTTTGATCCACAACTAACAATTTCTCATGATGTGCCCAGAAATAGGTATTCTGTAACAACTGATTAGGAGATCTTATCACATGAACATTCTCATGTAAGTCGATAAGCGAGTGCTTTGTATATAAGGAGTCAGTAGCAACAGTATTACCCACATTTCTATAGACAATCACGAAGATCTTGACACCTTGTTCGGCTTTCCGTTTCAAGATTCTATCAAGTCTCCATTGTTGATTCCCGTTAGCCGGTCTTCTCATATACAATTCTGGCGATAACCACCAATCATGAATATAGATCACGTCCTTTGCCATCTCCATAGCTGAGGAAGCAGCATAGAAATAGTCTCTTCCGTCGACAAACCATTGTGCAAAACAATTGCTACGAACTGGCGCAAAACTGCCAAACCTATGATCCCTAGACCAAATAGTTTTCTGTTGCATCAAAGTCAAAGAACTAATCCACAATTGGAATTCTCTCTTGGAGGCAGCAACTGCCCTCAACTTTCTCTCACTATTCTCCAAGGTTATGGAATAACCCGATCTCACAAAGTGGTTCAACTTTCTATCGTTCTTGACAAAATTTGGCTCTAAAAATGATAAATTATCATCGAAATCAGATTCGTCGTCATTATAGTTATTGAAGAAATCGTTATCGTCGTCTCCCCTATAACTGATTTTAAACTTAGAATCCACAAGGAACACCTCCAAAGGTGTAGTGGAGTTGATGTCAGAAACATACATCACATAGGACCCTCTCACTAAGAACCATTTGGTGGTGTGTCTGGAAACCATATCCTTCCACTCAGTTACTTTCCAATGACCTACTCTCCACCCCTGTGCCTTTGCTGAAGTGAATACGAACAATTCACCCTGTTGGCCCTTGAAACCGTTCTCCTGACTCAATAGAACACCTATTGGAGACAAGGCGAAAAAGTGGAATAACCTGTTACATTGAGGACGGAGACATAATGCCATACATAGGTGTTTCAAATAGTTCTCCATAGATACCGTGTAATCTTCAAATCTCGATTTGAGATCAACATATCGATGGTGTCCATGGAATGATTCACTGGGAGAAAGGCTCGAGAGTCTTGTCCCGATACTATGAATTCTTTCTCTCAAGGAACTGGCAGCAGAAGTAATAGAATGGTCATCTGCCTCATTCACTAACTCGTCAATATCCGGAATGGGAATGGTGCCATTTAGAGGGTTTTGGGCATTCGGGTTGCTATTTTTATTTTGAGATTGTGGGTAATTAGTATAGATGCTGGGAGCAGCCTGGCTATTGGCTCCATATCTATGTCTGGAAAGATATCTATCCACCTTAGGAAAATCGGGCAATTTAATTTGCTTGTAACTTCTAAAACTGCTAGTATGGAGCTTCAATCTTGAATGGAACAAGTTTAGATCCTTCGACGTCTTGATGACGGACCATTTTAATCTATCTGGTCCAACACCATACTCCAACTCAATCTTGAACTTCCTGTTCTTCGCATTGGGATTCTCTGTAGTATCTATTAATTTCAACCCCACAAGAGGCAATAAAAGAGGAACTCTGGGTTCATCTTCGTCCAGCAAAAATAAAGAAGCTGCCATGAGAGCGCCTGGAGCACCCGCCAATAAGGTGCTCACCATCCATTGTGCCCGTTGTCGTGTACTTTCTTCGCTCTCAAGATCAATATCGCCCATGACACGGCCCCTCCAACTATCTCTGGCCTTGCCTCGATTTTTGCTGAATTGCTTGAAAGCGGACTTGAAGTCTTTCCATTTGGCATTGGCCGACGAGTCGCTGTTGGGGGTAAAGATGTTTATTCTTCTCAACCAGGTGGCTTGTTGGTCGTCCAAATCGTCATTTGGCGGCTGACTATCCCTCTTCTTGTTTGAGTCGTGAGCAGTGCTGAGATTCGATTGCAGGGGGTTGGAATTTGGCATTCCTTCGCGAACATCGTCAAGAGGATCATGGCCAGACGATGGTCGCGACGAAGGACCCGAATTGGTTCGAGAGGACCAATCTCTGCTGGGAGGCTCCAATCTGATGGTGTCCGGGTCATCTGGCCTGTCGTCTATGGGAGACGATATTCCAGTTTTTGAGATCAAGAACTTGGGGATATCGATGGAATGGTCTGGTTTGTCAGGTTTAATGGAAGCTTCTGGGTCGCTATTTTCTTGGCCCGAGCCATTGGACCTGGATTTATGACTGCTATAGCTAATCCGCAGCTTTCTTCTCGTATGTGATTTCTTGTTCAACTCGTTATTCTCGGAAATGGACGCTAGAATGGACTTTCGATCATCGGGTTCGGTGGCATCTGGCTTATTTGGCGTATCATCCTGAATAGCCATGGCAGGAGACATAATGCTATGAATTAGATTCTGTTATGGGTCGCTAAGTCCTAATATGAAAGATGTTTCGCTGGGGGTTTTTATATGTTTTTCGCGATAACCGTTGGCATCAATCACAGACGGTGTATATGCTGAAAGGAACGAATATATCTAATTGGACACAATCCATGAAAAACTTCCGTCGTATACAACTTGTACACCGAGTTGCCGATTTCCGCACGCCGTAGCTCATCTGCGTGAATCAGCATGTGTAATTGAGCAACAGACCAATTGCCAAGGTTGCGTCGATGTTGTGGCCGGTAATCCACGGAGGTTGTTTGTTTATCGTGTTATTCTTCCTCCGTTTTAGCTCGTTCGACGGAGGTTCCATACATGGTGCTACAGAGGTGTGTTATGCATCTTATTAGACTATCGTTATCATCACATATATACATAAATTGACCACCAGTTCTATTCGTTGACCAACATGGACGTCAATAATCTCTGTTTATGTCCCAACCATAAAGCATGTTCCGTGTGATCGGCCAACTCGCCCAAATCACTTCTGGGATGGATCAACACCGAGAGCTTTCCGTGGTTCAATTGGTAATACGAGACGATTTTCAGGAAGAGTTCGGGCTTCTTGAAATCTATCTCCCACATTGGAAGCGGATGGGGGCCAATTGGCTCTTCCCAGAATTTGTAGACTCGGATATCACCGGCCTCGATTTCCTTAGCGAACTCCTCTTGAACCTTTTCCCTCAACTGGTAGGCGAACTCTTTCTGGTCCTTATTCCAATATGTGTGCACATCGTACGAGACGACACTATCGTAGAAACTTGCCATTTTAATTGTTGTTGTTTTTTCTCTCTCCAGATCGATCTCCTGGCTCCTCTATTTATATCGACGACCTAAACTAGTGGCCTGTCACAGCCGTACCTGATTATTAGTAAGATTTGTCAGACCGAATATGGCTAATCGACTCGGTGACGCAACAAGCTGTCAGCTATTGCACATCCAAGCGCATTACAAGAGAACTGTGGTGGTTTGAATGAAGGATGTGAAATTATGATTAATTAAATTAATGTCTTCGTAAGCATAACCTTGAACTCCAAGAACCATATACAGAATCCTGCACTAATATTACTACAAACCTATAGATATTTATCCTTTCATAAAGTTAACCCAATGTCCATGATATACTTTAATAACATGTCACTACATCTGTATCAAAATCACAAATATCAATAACTGTACTAAATAAAACACTTCTTCCCGTTTCTGTTATTAAGCACCTCTTCCACCATCCAATCTTCAGCTTCGGATGTCTCTGACTCTGAATCCCACGAGAAGTCGGAATCGGCTATTTCCCTATAATAATCGAGAAGACTTTCCCTATTGCCCTTTTCGCTATCATTTAAAGTCATCTCGTCAATCAAGAATTGCTTTTGAAAATTGGATACATTGGTTTCAATACTCGGGTGTGAAAGTGGCTCCTTTTCACCTGTATCCTTTGAGTTCGAGCATTTTCTCTCTAAATCGATATCAGATATCTGGATCCAAAACAAACGTTTTGAAATTTGGGATAATAAAGGAAGTTCTTTCCTCTTTTCTCCCAGCACCTCAAAATTTGAGATGTGACCCCCATTTGATAAAGTGTTTTCTTGGAGGCTCTTTCCAGAACTGCAAACTCAGACATCAGTTCGGAGAGATATGCCTGTATTTCTTCATCAATTGACTTTGGAACTGTTGATCTACCCAAATTACGCGCAAATCCCTCCGGATCTGATGAATTACGGAAGTAATGTACAAAGGGATCAGTTGGTTGTAAACCTACCTGCCCGTGCCCTGTCGTATCCTGCTTAGCTACCAATCTCCTTGAAGTTGTTTTAATCAATTCCAACCTGTCAGGTTGTTGCCCCACTAAGTTTGTGAAGCACTGATCTAAGAAAGCTCCAACAAGAACCAAGCCACCCTCATTCAAATGATCAAAATACCCCATAAACGGTTTAAGAGCATTCTCAGCAGCATGTCGAGTCTCATATTAAACAGATAGTGGATCTCTAGAGGTGGTCTTCACTCTGGCTCGTTTCAAGTGGTTCCAAACCCAGGATGGCACTTTTGGCATGGTTGACAAGAGGGGGAGGAATTGGTGTGTTAGGTTACATACAATTGCAATCGTGTTTCTTTATATAGAATTTGCAATAATGTTCGTGTTTATGTGTAGTGTGTTTATTTGTCCTTTTAAGGTTTGCAACCTTGAGTTCGTCTTGCATGAGGTATTCAAGTAAGTAGTTATTGGTGTTATATATGAGTACGAGATGATGGAGAGACAACTATAAGGATATATAAAGAAATATGATGAAGATATGAGAAGACAAGAGAAAGACAAGAGAAAGATAAGGCAACCCCCGTAAGAGACAAATTGATTTCTGGTTAATTACAGAAGTACTGTCAGTCAGTATTGTTATGTAATTATTCCGATTATTCCTCAAATATGATTATTTCTGATGAACTCTCCATAACGAACCCGGATATAACCATCAACTCTTTCCAATTGCAACCGTCTCCACATTATGCGATGATCCCGGTATATACACGAAGCGGGGGAATCTGGGGTAGAATGGACATATCTGGGGGAAGATGATTCAGTGAAATAGCGTGTGAGGGTGAAAGTAATAGAACAGTGGAGAAATGGCGGATTGGGAGAGCAGCCACACACCACACCACACAGAGTAGTCAGAACACAACTCAACACAGCACAACTCCACTCCACACACACACCACAACACAGCACACAACACAACTCTCATGACAACATAAAACACACAACAAACACCACACACTCACCTCCATCACCACCACACCACCACCGCCTGTCAAATCCACCACACCACCTCACCACACCACATCGGACTCGTTGCGTCCTTCAGCAGTTCGCCATGCACCACCTGCTTACTCCACAAACCGATCGTCATGGAAGTTTTTCTCGAGACTATTTAACGATGCAACATCCCAGTTGCTGTCACCGTGCAATTGTGTGCAATAGATATCGTCACAACCTCTAAAAGCCAGCCAAATGTCAATTGAAACTGTGTCCACCACAGCCTTCCCCGACCAGAAGCCTGGTACCTCCGGGTTGAGAAAGAAGGTGAAGGTGTTCCAACAACCCCATTACACGGAAAACTTCTTGCAAGCGATTTTTGACGCCATTCCCGAGGGTGCTCAGGACGCCATTTTGGTCGTCGGTGGTGACGGAAGATACTACAACGACGAAGTTGTCCAATTAATCGCCAAGATCGGTGCTGCCAACGGAGTCAAGAAGTTGATTGTGGGCCAACACGGAATCTTGTCCACGCCGGCAACCTCGCACATCATCAGAACCTTCCCCGGCGAGAAGGTCACCGGTGGTATCATCTTGACCGCCTCCCACAATCCGGGCGGTCCAACCAACGACTTGGGTATTAAATATAACTTGGCCAATGGGGGTCCTGCCCCGGAATCCGTCACCAACAAGATCTTCGAGGTGTCCACGCAATTGACCAGTTACAAGATCATCAAGGACTTGCCAACTCTCGATTTGGCCACCATTGGTGCCAAGAAATACGGCCCATTGGACGTGGAGATCATTGATTCCACCAAGGATTACACCCAGATGTTGAAGGATATTTTCGATTTCGACTTGATCAAGTCCTTTATTGCAAAGAGATCCCCAGAGGGCTTCAAGGTGTTATTCGACGCCTTGAACGGTGTCACCGGTCCATATGGTAAGGCCATCTTTGTTGAGGAATTGGGCTTGCCATTGTCCTCCATCCAGAATTACGTCCCATTGCCGGATTTCGGCGGCTTACATCCTGATCCAAACTTGACCTATGCTCACACTTTGGTCGAAAGAGTCGATAAAGAGAAGATCGCCTTTGGTGCTGCTTCCGATGGTGATGGTGATAGAAACATGATCTACGGTAGTGGTACCTTTGTTTCTCCTGGTGATTCTGTAGCCATTATCGCCGAACACGCCGATTCGATCCCATATTTCCAAAAGACTGGTGTGTACGGATTGGCCAGATCCATGCCAACTTCAGGTGCCTTGGATCTTGTCGCTGAAAAGAAGGGTCTTAATATCTACGAGGTTCCAACCGGCTGGAAGTTCTTCTGTGCTTTGTTTGATGCGAAGAAATTGTCCATCTGTGGTGAGGAATCCTTCGGTACCGGCTCAGATCACATCAGAGAAAAGGATGGTTTATGGGCAATTGTTGCTTGGTTGAATGTTTTGGCTTCGTTTGATTCCAAACATCCAGAAATCGAAGGTGGTGCTACCATCGAAATCGTCCAAAATAGCTTCTGGAAAACTTACGGTAGAACCTTCTTCACCAGATACGATTATGAAAACGTCGACTCTGCCGGTGCTAAGAAGATCATCGATGATTTGGCTTCCTTGGTCACTGCTGGTCTCGCTGGAAAGGAATTGGCAAATGGCTACACTGTGACCGAAGCTGCTGACTTCTCTTACACTGATTTGGACGGCTCCGTGTCACCAAATCAAGGGTTATTCGTGAAGTTTTCTAGTGGTTTGAGAATCATAGTTAGATTGTCCGGTACTGGCTCTTCGGGTGCTACTGTCAGATTGTATTTGGAAAAACACTCAGCAGATGAATCCAAATACGGCTTGAATGCCTCTGAATTCTTAAAGGACGATATCTCGTTCGTGGTTGATTTCTTGAAGTTCAAGGAATATGTTGGAAGAGATGAGCCAGATGTTCGTACTTGAGAAACCCCAATGTTTTCTAGATATACACGGCTAATATTACAAATGTGAGACTATTACCATTTATTATTAATTGCTATTTACTTATTTATTGATTCTTTGTAGAAAAGTTGCGGCGGTGAAAAAACAACACCACAACACCTTACAATATAGTTCCCTATTCTTTTATTTTTATATTATCTATGAATATATATATGTAATTAAGCGAACTTGTTAACGACTTCGTTAATAGCATTGGCCAAATACTTGACGTTACCGTCATTGACACCGGAGATGGAGAATCTACCATCTTCGGTAGCGTAGACAGAGTACTTCTCTCTCAATTCAATGATGTGTTCCTTGGATAAACCAGTGTAACAGAACATACCGTTTTGGATTAATAAGTGGTCCCAGTTGTAGTTGGTCTTGTCCAAGTTGTTGTATAAGGTCTTTCTGATGGTGATCATTCTGTCGACAATCATCTTGACGTCGGTCAACCATTGGTAGTAGATCTCTTCGTTGGATAAGATGGCTTCAACAATCTTGGAGCCGTGGATTGGTGGGGAAGAGTAGATTGGACGGATCAATTTCTTCAATTGGGATTCGATTTGAAGAACTTGTTGAGCATCGGCATTGACAAGAGATAAAGAACCAGTTCTTTCACCGTACAAACCCATGTTCTTGGCGAAGGATTGACACAAGGAGTAACCGTCCAACTTACCGTCAACGACCAACTTGTTCAACTTGGCGATGACATAGACGTCCTTGAGTGGGTCACCAGAGGCGAAACCTTGGTATGCCATGTCGACGACTGGGTACAAGTTTCTGGAAAGGATGATTTCCAAGATGGAGTCCCATTCTTCGACTGGGATATCTAAACCAGTTGGGTTGTGACAACATGGATGTAATAAGATGGAGGAGCCTTCTTCGGCGGTCAAAAGAGAGGCCTTGAGGTTGGCGACGGAGATGTTCTTGATGGAGGCATCGTAATAATCGTAGAAAACTGGCTCGATGTCGACATCCTTGAAGATGGCCAAATGGTTAGCCCAGGTTGGGTTTGGAACGTAGATCTTCTTGCTCTTGTGGAAACGGGCCAAGAACTCAGCGATGATTCTCAAGGAACCGGTACCGGAGATGGTTTGGGAGGTGACGATCTTCTTCTCGTTGATCAACTTGTTACCGTTGGAGTCGTTGTTGAAGATGAATTTCTGGACCAAGGATCTGAAGTTGGCGGAACCCAAGATTGGGGCGTATTCCTTGTTGGTTTCGGTGGAAGACAAGGTCTTTTCGACCTCCTTGACGGAGGGGAGGATCAATGGCTTACCCTCGTTGTCTCTGTAAGCACCGACACCAAGATTGATCTTTTTGGAGTTCGAGTCCTTGATGAATTTTTCGGTGATACCCAAGATCTTGTCTGGTGGGGCCATTGGGATCTCGTTCCATTGGGCGACCGATCTCAAGGCGAAAGATGTGGAGAAGAGTCTGGCGGAGCCTCTGACGGCGGTGAATTTGGATTTAACGACGGAAGTTCTGAGCATTGTGCACTGTGGTTGGCTTTCTTTTTTCCCCAGAATTTTTCATCGGTACTCTCTGCCATATATATATGCAATGGGGCTAGAGGGGTCAGAGAATGAGGAGTAGGCCGCTGCACGACGTTCCATCGGATGAATAAGGGTGGAATCAAGTGTGTGAGCGAGTTGAGTCATCGCGACGAGTCAAGTCGCTGCGGAGATCCCTTGATCCACAAATGCGACCAATCAAACACAGCGACACAATTGTGCAAGTTGGCTGCAATTGTGTTCTTGTTTCTCTCACAATCCCTCTCTATCGCCGAAAATCCTGTCCTGTGTGACTCCTAATCATTTGCGCGTTCGGCACTCTAGAGGGGTACGGTTAGCGGCTCATTAGCGGTGCGAAGTTTGACCCGAATGGAGTTTGCCCAGGGGATTGATCAGACGAGACGGTGGAGGTCAGGTCGCACCATTTGACATAATATGGCCAGTGGTGTGGTACAACATGGCCATTGTGGTGTGGTACCATCTCTTTCCATCATCGGGGCACTTCGGCTATTTGAACTCGACTAATTATTTCTGCATAAACGTAAATATAATTTTCATATCTTCAAATATAAACTCATCTCTTTAAATATAAATCCATCTCTTTGAAGCTAACTGTTTTCATCTCTTTAGAGATAACTATTTTCTCTTTGAACATAACTATTTTCGTCTCTTTAAACAAAAAAAAATTCATCTCTTTAAAGATAACCATAAAATATTCAATTCCATTACATCCTACATCTTCCGAACATAAACATAAATATAATTAACTATTTTAAACCCCCTATTTCGACAACGTCTTCAAGGTCTCGTCAGAATACTCGAATCTTTGTCTCTCGGCAAGAGAACTTCTGCCCAACGATCTCTCGAGCTCGGAGCTATATGGAGCCTTGGTGATCGATGGAGGATTCTGGTCCTTGACAATCTTGAAGTAATTCTCATAGATGTTACCGTCGTAATTTCCCAATGCGGAGTTGATCACCATGTCGGGATATTGGAACGAATCGGTCAAAGAAACAACATCCGGTCTGATGGCACTACACAACTGGTTGATCTTCTCGTAAGTGATGTAATTGAACAATTCCGGAGAAAGAACCTTGAACGTCAAGAACAATCCCGAGAATAACTCAACAACAGTGAAGGCATGCAATTCCAACAAGTTTTGAAGAGCCGGTTTAAGCGAAGCATCGGCAGAAGCAACACGAACCTTGAATTCCAGTAACAAGTAATGGTGTGCCTTCAACTTGGCCAATTGGATCTTTTGCACTCCAATGGACTCGATGTCACCCTTACCCTCGGCAATGGTGGTGTGACAAGAATAAGCCAATCTAGTGATCAACACTTCGAGACCGGCAATCAACTTGTCAATACTTATGTCATCCTTGGTAATAGCCAATTTGTCGTTGATGTATTCCTTGTAATTATTCAAGAACGAAAGAGAACCCTTAACCTTCTTGCCCTTCTTGATTAAATCAGTCAAATTTTGGATCAATGGTCTACCAGCACCACTGGCCAAGATGTTGTTATCACCTTCCCAAGTACATTGGACGACCCAATCGGTGTAACCCTTACCGAAACCAGAATAAGCAGAATAACCATGACCACCACAGGCTTGTCTTGCTTGATCGATCAAATCGGCTGTCATCCAGGTACAAGTGGACTTCAAAGCGGCGGAATCAGTGAAAGCACGCTTCATGTCTTGGATGGAAACAGCCAATAACTTCATGTCGCTGTCGGCAACGGCCTTGTCCAAGTTATTCAAGATTCTGGTCAATTCTGCGTCCAACTTCAAAGAAGTGGCCGAAGTGGCGTAAACCATAGCAAGATATGGGAATAATCTTCTTTGATGCAATGGATAATTGATGATCTGGTTTTCCGAAGCATCGCTCGATTTGAGCTTGAATTGCTTTCTACCAACCGCATATCTCAATGCAATGGTAATGAATCTGGCACCGGTTCTGAACGAATCGGTCACCATCGAAACTCTACCGGAAACAAGCGCAGTGAAGGCCAATTGGGCAAGAGGTGGCTCCACAACGTTCCCTTCACGGTCAACCAGCGAGAATTTCTGCAACATGAAGGCTCTGGGGATTCTGACGCTGGAGAATTGGATCCAACCGTTGTCAATACCGTCTCTACCCATCTTAGCACCAATATCACCCACAACGACACCCGGCATCAAATCGTGGTTGGCGTCTCTCAATGGCACAACAAAGGTCTTGACCCCGTAATCCTTGCCCTTTACGATCAATCTGGCGTAAACAACAGCATGAGTGGCAGAATGAGCAGCACCACCGATCCACCATTTGGTGGCTCCGATATGAGGAGTAGTCACCACAAATTCGTCGGTCTCGAGATCAAAAGTGGCAGTGGTCTCAACACCAGCAACATTGGACCCATGGGCCAATTCCGTCATCCCGAAACAGCCGTAAATACCCTTGATATAGGCGGTTTCCTTGGTAAGTGACCAATATTTGAGCTGTTCAGCAGTACCATTACCTCTAATAGCATTCAAAAATAACCCCAAATTGATACCGATTCTGGTCCCCACTTGCGGGTCGAAAATACTCACAACGGAAAGTCTTCTCTGGAACATCTCAAACCCGTCCAGTTCAACGTATCTGGCCAATCTGTTGAGCTTCAACGCAGTGACTTCTCTTTGTTGATCCTTTGTGTAATCGTAATCTCTCGACGAAACCGCCATGATCGGGTCTCTCTCCAATTGTTGCATCAACACCTTGATGGTGGCAGCCTTGGCTTCATCTCCACCCTCCAACCACACGTTCATCTTATCGACATTGAACGAGGGATTCTGTCTCTCCTTCTGGAGTAATGATTGCGGGTCTGGACCCGTGGACGATTCAATTGTGGCCATGTTGTTAATAATAATAAATAATAGTTTTCCAGCTATTATTCGTGTTCTCCGGTTTCCGAATATCGCCCTATATATACGATTACCCCAGAATTCGACAATGCTTCACATGACATCGTAATGATCAAACTCTAACTGCTTCCCCCTCAGAATCTATCACAGGCTGGTGGAATGACAGCAGATGACCTCGGATGTAGGTTGCGAAATCAGCTGACTGCGGGAGAGAGGACGTGTGTCGACACCGAGGTTATTCTGTGGGGTGGTAGTGTAGAGGTGTTTCACCTTAGTCTTTATGTCTCAATCCACTATTTTTTATACTCTCTTTATATTTCTATCTTCTATCTACTATATCTTCTATCTGCTATATCTACAATCTACTATATTTATATCTTATCTACTCTCTACTACTTCTGCTCTCTATTACTTCTACTATCTACTACTTCTACTATCTACTACTTCTACTATCTGCTTCTTGAATATCTATTATATCAACTTTATCCAATCTATGACACCACTCTATCCCCCTTATTTCGGATAAACACTCAAGTCAACATCCCACTTTTTGACACTTCCATCATTACCCACACTGATCACCTCACTATCCCCATTCCATTCCACTCTATTGATCCCATCCTTGTGACCATTCAACAACTTAATATTCTTGCCCGGCTTCTCCACGGAATAAACAATGATGTTCGTATCCAAACACCCACTAACAATGAACTTGTCCCCCAACCAATCGATACTGGTGATTCTTCCGTTGTTGAACGACCATCTCGAAGTAATCAACTCTTGGCTCTTCAAATCATAATTAAAGATCTTTCCAGTAACGTCTCCTACAGCTAAATACTTTTCGCTAGGCGAGATCGAAAGATGCGACACAGGAGAACGTAATGCACTAATCTTACTCTCTAACGCATCCAATTTGGAATCATAATAGAACACTGATGTGTCCGAGCCTATCACTATGTAATTAGAAGAGATAGAAACTCCAGTACCTGTGAATTTGAGTGCCAATTCCTTGATCAATTTACCATCCAAGTCGTATAATTGGACCAAATCCTCGTAAAGAATCACAATGGAGTCAGAATTTCCCGCTAATCTCTTTGGTTGTTTTGGCAATTTGATCTTTTCACCGCCTTCAATTACCAATGTGTCATCCCAACCTATGGAATATAACTTCCCCTTGATTTCTTTGACATCAACAATGTAATTGTCATGACCAGACAATGAAGTAGCAACACCGTCTTTCCATTCAATCAATCCACCGTCAATAGAACCAGTCACAAGTCTATCTGTAACAGATAAACTGGTGATGTTCTTCTGATGGCCCTCTAATACCTTCAATTCCTTCAAGTCGTAATCAAACAAGTTCAAATCACCGTTGAAAGAGAGCGAAATGATATGATCTTTGGTGACAATCACTCCCAATTGTTGATTATCCACCTTCTTGTCGAGTTGATATTCGCCAATCTTGGACCCATCGGCCAATTTCCATGTCTTGATGCTACAATCAGAGGAAACGGTGACAAAAGAGTCATTATCAATCCAATCAAAGGCAAAAATACCACCTTGATGGTCATTCACCACTTCCTTCAAGAAATCACCAGTCTTCCCATCATAAACATTGATCTTCTTGTCAGTTCCAACACTGATGAAATTGTCACCATTTGGACTGAATTTCACCGCCTTGACGAAATTACTGTGTGTTCCTCTGATGGACTTCTCGAATTTGAAAGGTGGACCATTATACCACACCAAACCGGCATCGTCCGAACATGTGACAGCTCTATAAGGTCTAGTAGGTTTGATGGAAACAGCGTTGATTTGCGCAGAATGTCCACTGATCTCACCGACGGAATTACCCGAGTCGAAAGTGAAACAATGGCCGTATTTCTCCTTCCCATTACCCACAGCGATGATTCTCTTGGAATCCGCGTCCCAAGACAAATCGTTTATCTTACCATTGATGATCTGGAACTCGTTTTTGAGAATTGGCTCGGCAAAGAACTCTTCTCTGGTTGGAATAGATCCCCCCACAGACACCGTCTTATCGGAGGAATCCCAGATCTTGACGTTACCACTCTCGTCCCCTGAGGCGATGTAGAACCCCGATGGAGCAAACTTGGCGACAGTGGTGGGGTAATTGTGTTTCAAATAAAGCGACGATTCAGCCAAATCGGTCAAAGATCTGACCACGACGGTTTTCCCCGAGGCATATGCGATTCTGTTGGATTTGGAATCATACGACAAATTGACGGTAATAGCTCTTGCGGTGGAGGGCAAAGGGGCGTAGATTTTGTCTGTTGGAGTTAATAGATGATTCCCTGATCATTCTCGACGTCTACTTACTTAATTTGATGCTCATATCGGCTAATTGAGTCGCTTGATTGGGCAATTTATCTGTTTGGTGCTGTTGTGGCTGTTCACTCTTGATACATACACCGCTATAACCCAGGGCTGAGTAACCACATGGGATGTACACTACCACGGTTTTCCCACTACTTCATCACCCGGGTCACACACGACCACCAAATAAAAATTTTAAGAAGCTGCAAATAAATTGAATTACAATGAGACAAACAAAGAGACAAATAGTTGTGTTAAGAGAAGATGTCGTCGACTAGAAATGGTGTCGCACAAATAAGGAATCCGACCTTACCCTCACAAACAACCCCGGAACAGAGATATTGGAGAGGGTTCACCAACACCCAATTGGTCAAGGAGAACCATGCCATCAACCATATCCACTTCAATCCCGTGTCTCCACACGATTTCGCAGTGACCTCCTCCACCAGAATCCAGGTGTTTTCGTCCAAGACCAGACAAGTGATCAAGACGTTTTCCCGGTTCAAGGATACCGTGTATAGCGGTGAATTCAGATACGACGGGAAATTGTTGGTAGCAGGTGATGCCACGGGTTTAGTGCAGATATTCGACGCTATACAGCCAAGAACGTTATTGGTGAGTGTTCAGCCAACCTCGCATCCCACACATGTGACCAAATTCCATCCTACACAATCCACACAGCTCTTGACTTGTTCGGACGACAGAAAGGCCAGATTGTACGATATCTCGGACACAAAGAGTCCTATCATAACATTTGACGACCATGAGGATTATGTGAGATCTGCCTGTTTCATCCCCTCTTCCAGTTTGGTTGCAACCGGTTGTTACGATGGTGTGGTGAGAATATTCGATGCCAGAGCAGGCTCCAAACCAATAGCGAAGAACTTCCAACAAGCTCCTGTTGAAGACGTTTTGGCCATCTCTCCAACAACCTTAATCACTGCTGGTGGACCATCCGTCAGAGTCTGGGATTTAGCCGGAAACAAATTGATCAAGGACATGTCTAACTTTACCAAAACCGTCACCTCTCTTTCCAATGCTGGCGATAGAGGTATCTTGGCCGGCTCTTTAGATGGACATGTCAAGGTGTTTGATTCGTCTTCTCCAAACTGGGACGTCAAATTCGGTTGGAAATTCGGCGGTGGGGTCTTGTCCAGTGAAGTTTCCCCTGATCACAAGCATTTTGTTGCCGGTTTATCCTCGGGTTTGCTTAGCATAAGAACCAGAAAGACAGAAGCAAAGGTCAAACAAGGGGTCAAGCAACAAAAGAGTAACGCGTTCGCCAAGATGATGAGAGGTGGTGAATACCAAGGTGAATACGAACATCGTGTTATCAACGACAAACAAAAACAACAAAAGAAATTAAAACAATTCGAGAAGCATTTACAAGCATTTAAATGGTCTGATTGTTTAGATTGTGCCTTTGTGAGCGGACAATCAAAGGAAACTACCATGACCATCCTTCAGGAATTGAAGAAAAGGGGTAAGGTTAGAATCTCCTTATATGGTAGAGATGAGTCTTCTTTAGAACCTTTATTGAGTTGGTCTTTAAAGAATATTGAAGATGTGAGATCAGTCAATATTCTCACTGATTACGTCGGTGTTGTATTGGAGATGTACGGTAACTTATTGGAAAAGTCGCCTGTTCTTGAAGAATTGATCTTCAATCTCAGAAAGAAGGTTTCTCAAGAAATAGAGAAGGCTAAGGAGGCTGCTAAAATAGAAGGTATGTTGCAATTATTGACTGTCTGAGTGCAGTGGGGAAGAATTATGAAGGCGTAGTGGGGAAATGTGTATATTATTAGTTTTGCATTTCAGAGTCATCTGATATTATAATACATTGATAGTGTATGAACTGATGTAGATATCGGGTAGGGCTCGCTACATAGTTTATAAATGCTATTCCATTCATCTTCTTCCTTTCATTCTGGATTTGAATTTCTTGGATCTTGCGTCGTTGATCTTTAATCTTTGGTAATTTTGACTCATTGGTTTTATCATTTTTCCATTTTTCGTTTTGGAATCATCTTGTACAACCCTCTCATCCCCAGAGCTTTCAGATGAACCAAAGTCCTCCTCATTATCATCTTCCAAATAATCTTTCAAGTTCTTGTAGTCTTGCTTTTCCAATTTATTGATCACTTTATGAATATTCTTGTGATCCAAGACCTCGTCCTTCTCTTCTTGAAGTCTAGCTTTGATCTTGTATCTTCTGGTGGTTCTCTTCTGTGTTGTTTTCTTCTTCCATTTCTTTCCTGGTAAGGTTGTATCCTGTTGCAGTGTTTGTTCATTTTCATTCTCGTTCTCTTCCTCAAAATCATTCTCGAAGTCCTCCAACATGGCATCCATGTCTTCATTTGAAATTTCATGGCTCTTGCTCTCTTCTTGGATCGCCTTTAATTCGTTGAATATGGTCAGAAGCTTCTTCCCAAATTGTCTCTGGGGCTTTAATGGCGATGGAGATAGAGAAAACTTGAATGTTTGGTCAGGAATGTTCAAGTTGTTGGATTGAGTGGTTATGGACTGTAGGATATTTCCAGAAGTTGATGTGCTAAGATATGAGGGGGTCTCGTAATCCGAGTTGTTGATTTGGTACTTGTTTGTTGGAGTTGTTGGGATCTTGAAGGATCCAATGGCAGATTCTTGCATCAATTTACTTGTCAATGAGGTGGAATTTTGCTTCGGGGTACCTGTGATTTCTATTTTTATTGGCTTTTTAGTAGGAGTCTTGAAATTGTCCACCTTTGCAAACGAGCTGAGATCCGTTTGAGGGGGACTGGTGATATCTATTCTTCTTCGTTTAACGGGAGTTCTTTCGGGAGTATTCAAGATCTCGAATAATCCCATGATTTTACCATTCAATTGCGGAGTGGGTCCGAATTCGTCCAATTCGTCCTCTTCTTCGTCTTCGGGATCCTCCAATGGAGACGTTGGTTGGGGTGTATGAGCTTGGATTGGCATTATATGAGGAACATCTTTTGAGCTTTTTTTCTGAGGAGTGGATAATTGAGCAATTGGACGTGTTTTCAACTTTCTATATTCTTTATATTTGGCAGAAATGTCCCTATTGGCCTTTATATCGTCCTTTGTAGGTTGACGGTTATTTTGGCTGAAAAATTCATGTTCCCAGGTTTTAATTGCAATTTTGAGATTATTAACCGCGTCATTGATCTCCATTATATAATTATTATGTTTTCCTCTTTTCAATAAAGAATAAATCTCTCGAATTGTAGATATTATTCATATTTCATCTCATCGCGATTGTGTGCATACCGCGTCTTGCAACCCATGGTCACATGACTTGAAAATATGTGTGTCAACCGACAAGTTTTTCAGTTAACTATATAGCGACAAGAACGAAGTGAAGATCAGAAAGTAGACAAGAAATCGAGATAAAATGGCTAGAATCGTTCTCAAGAGTCTAAAAAGGACGGTTTTGAGCTCCAGATCCGGTTTATTAAAAACCCGGACTGTAAACGGCTTCTCCTGTTGTAGATTGTACTCCTCTAAGGTGAATGTTAATGGTTTAAATCCAGAGTCTGGGGATGTTGATATTTCCAGATCTGAATATAGAAATGTGATTCATGAAACTGAAATCGTTGAAAATGTAAAAAATATCGAAATTTTATTGGAATTACAACAAGATGAGAATTCACAAATGTCTGGAATTAAAGAACAAATGGCTGAAGATGTCGAAGCAAAGGGATACGAAGAAATGGAAGAAATGGAAGAAATGGAAATGGTTGAGGAAGAAGAAATGGAAGGCGATGACGGTACTCCATGGTATTTGAGGGATGGTGAGGCCTCGGAAGTTGAACCGTTTGCTGAGATCGTATTACCTAGTCTCCCCCACGGCGCTCCGGTTTTACTTGGTGATATCATCGAGCAAATGGGAAGAACCTTGGGTTTGACTGATCTAATGATCTTTGATTTGACGGAAACTCCCGATTATAGAAGCGGTCTTAGTGATTATTCTAAATATGCCATCATAGCCTCGGGTAAATCTGATAGACATGTGGTGAGAGCGGCAGAGGAATTGTATCTTCATTTGAAAACTACTTATAATAAGATCCCTATTGCTGAGGGAATAGCAAGTGCTGCGCAAATTAGATTGACACAGAAAAGATTGAGAAAGAGGGCCAGAAAGTACACCACTGAGTCCAGTGTGGACAACACCTATGGTGCCACGCCTAATAGTTGGGTGATGTTAGATCCAAGAGTCGGAGATGCCTTTATACACATTTTGACTCCTGAAAGAAGAGAAGAATTGGCCTTGGAACAACTTTGGTGCAAAAAAGAAGACAGGGTGAAGTACCATAAGACTCAGAAGGAGGTTGTTAGCGACGATATTTTTGCAACCTTAAGAGCCAAAAGATCATTCCACACGTCATCTAGAACACATCAACAATTAAACAACGAAATATCTTCCTTGGTTGAAACTGGAGATTTTCTCAAATTGACCCAATTGGCTCCTGGCAACTTAACACTTATATTAACATCTGTATATAATCATCTTAAGAGTGTGAGTAATGACAAATTGAAGCTTGCGGGTTATTATGTGGATTTTGCCACCGATAAGTTCTACAAGACTGAAACTATCACTGAAGCGGATTGGGCGTTAAGATTCAAGATTATGAAATTATTACATTTGCAATTCCCTGGTGCTATTACCTCTGAGGCCATTGAAGACCATTTTATTTCTAAGAAGTCTTTAACGGGCTCAATAACTCAAAGTGACATTAAGCTGTACATTTCGTTCTTGATCGATTCGCCAAGATCCAAGAAAGAAATTGTGAACTCCGAGTTCAATATTGTCCAAGGTTTGAATAACAAATTAGGTATTTTCTTGAGGAATTTATTCAATAACCAAGATGAGGCTCTATTATTTGATGAGGAATTGACTCTTTTGATGTTAAGATTAAATTACGTTCAAGGTGAGGACTTTTTGACTCCTAAATTCGTTGCTGATGCCTTGAACAGCACAACAGAGCCCCCATTACCATGCAACTTCAGAAAATTGACTTATAATAACATCGAGCCAACATACACGTTAATGAGCTTATCACCCCACTCTCCGGAATTGACTAATAAAGTATTTGAATTGATGATAACGATATATGCAAACTCCAACCAATGGAATAAGGTGTTTTCGTTATGGGACAAATCGTCTTCAGATTTGACTTATTCCACAGGGGCCAATAAACCCTGGGAATTTTTGTTCAAATTGGTCAGTATCTTAGGCGATAAAGAGGGCTCACTTAGAGTATTGGATGGATATTTCAAAGATTATATTAGATGTGGAGGAAAATTGACACCTAATGTGATCTCCTCAATCAACAACATGTTGAATCTTGTTGACCCGCTCGGTGAAGCATATGTGGATGTTAGAGATACTCTTCTGTACATAGAGTAATGACTTATGATTGTATATATTTGACCTATGTATTTTATTCCTCGTTATTTAAACTTCTATTGAGATAATCCGCGAACAACGGACTTATCCTGTCAGTGTCCACTGTTCTCATTCTATTCAATCCGATGTATGTTCTTCTAATTCTCTGTAATTGAGCGATAGAGATCGGTCTTGATGGCATCTCGACCATGACATCATTCTTTCTCATCTCTCCCTTTTGTATTAATACGTCACCTCCAACGGCCTGTAGTTGCTGATGGGCTATGATTTTGGAAATGACCTCCATTGTGCATTTATCCAATTCTTGGAGGAAATTGGTTGAAGAGGCAGGCTTGAGTAGAGTGGCGGCATTGGGAGGAGCGGCCTTCTTCAACACCAAAGCGTCCCACATCTCTTCGAGCGGAAGACTGGTCTCGTCGTAGGCAACGGGGAACAATGGAGAATCCCATCTGTTGTTACCGTTAGGTTCCTCGTATCTCATGTGGATTGCTTGTAAAAGCTCCAGATCCCACTTTCCTTCCGTTCTCGACTCGTTCCATTCCAAACATTTTTCCAATGGGGTGAGAACTTGTATTATGCAATGAGAAGTGCTCAATCCCTTGGCCTCGCAATACAATTGGTATCTGAAGCCCTTGATATAGGCAAGCGAGTCGAGAATCACTATATTTGTTCTGGAAATGTCTCTTTTCACGGCAGACATTTGATTACCTCTGATGGACTTTTCTGTTCTTGATTCCCTATAATCCTCATGGTTTATGCCCAAGGTTTCGTCCGAATGATATATCACCTTGTAATTACTACCGGGTTCATTTGGCGCCAACGACTCGATCTTTTGCTCGAGAAGAGTCTGGAGTTTTTTTGCCCAGGTGGTCTTACCGGACGATGGAAATCCTGTGAAAATGACTAATGGCATATCGAATGAGCTATCTCTTATCTGTTGTGGTTGATTTGATAGTTGTTCATTTCTGAAAAATTAGATAAGCTGCATAATTTTCCTCGAGACGTTGCAGCTCATCGGATCCTGATTATGAAGGTGTATGAAAAGTCGAGTGCTGGTGGTATTGGCGGTATTTGAATTGTTTGGGCTTTATCTATTGTGTTTCATTCTATTGGAAGTTTATTGTCGTGTATTTCTTTGTTTTTTTCCAAAAAGAACCTGGAAATCCTTTTACATCTTAAGTGGCCATATGTCTGCTACTAAACAAATGGCCTCTCAAGCCACCAAGAAGTTGAAGACTCCATTTGTCCCTAGAACAGAGTTCCCTAAATATAACATCCTTCTCTCGGACTTCAAAGGCCATCATGTCAAGGCGCTCAAAAGAATAGAATTATTGTCTCCACAATTGGATTTGGTGGTTGAAATAAGAGATGCCAGAGCTCCCTTGGCCACTAGAAATGTCTTGTTTGACAGAGCCTTGGAAGGAAAGGAAAAATTGATATGTTATTCCAAATCGGACCTTAGTGATGTCAACCAGGAATTAATCAGATATTGGCATAAAGACGAAAATTTGATGTTCATAGATTGTCGTAAAGGGTCCCATGCGCTCGATATCATAAATTTTGCTAAAACGAAACACATGGAGCTCTTTCCCCCTCCTCCCTTGGGTTTCAGATTCATCATAACGGGCATGCCCAACGTCGGGAAGAGCACCTTGACTAACACTCTCAGAAAAGTCGGCAGAAGAGTCAAGACCAAGGTGGCCCAAACGGGTGGTCAGCCCGGTGTCACCAAGTCAACGTCGGAGGTGATCAAGGTGTGTGACATCCCACCCATCTACATGTATGACACACCAGGAGTGTTTTTGCCCCGAGTGGCAGATATACAGACCATGATCTCATTGGCACTCATAGGGGCCGTCAAGCCCACTCTAGTCGATCCTTATATTCAGGCCGATTATTTGTTATATTTGATGAATTTACAGGATCCAACCGGAAATCTATATGGTCAATTCTTGGAAATGCCCACTAATAACATCGAGGTCCTATTGAAGGAGATCTCGAAGCATTGCAACAAGTACAATTTTAAGAATAACACATATGATGAGGTTGGGTCGGCACTTTGGTGGATTGACAATTTCAAACAAGGTAAAGAGTCCAAAATCATCATGGATTTGGATGCTATCATCCAGAATCATGACTTCAACATGAAAGACTTTTCCAACATAGAGGTGGAGAGAGTGAATAACTTGAAGATCAAAATGAATACCAAACCATCTACCAAGATGACTCCAAACGATAGGAAGATGGAAAGGGCCAATCAATTGTTCAAGAGAAAGAACAAATTGTAATACAGAGCTTCTACAATTGTATATAGATTACCAAATACATAGATTATTTCATTTCATTTTATTCAGATCATCTCTTTCTAACATTCTTCCATTTAAATTGAACCTTACCGCTTTTATCCACAACCTTCTTCTTTTCACCTTTCTTCATTAATTCTCTTTGTACGTCCATTCTGTCCAGAACCTCTTGGAATTTCTTGACTCTCTCCATCTTGGCCTTCAACAACTTGAGTTTCTTGACCTTCTTATCATCTAGTATCTCCTTGGAATAAGTAGACTCGTCGGAGTAATTATTCAAGATCTTGTTTTGATCCTCTAGTTGGCTTATTCTTAATCTATTTTCTTTATTTTTGACCAAGGACGAATCAGTGTCGAAGTGTTTGGCCACGTTGAACTTCTTTTGTTCTTCAAACGATTCTACAAAGACGGAATGTTTTCCGGAAGCCTTGAAGAGAAGGTTTTTCTCGAGCTTTTCTATTTGTTTTAATTCATTTTGCGTTAAGGTTTTCATGTAATTGGAATCTTGTGTCTTTAATAATTGCACTTGTTGCACCGATAACGTTTCATTACCACGATCAGACACTATTATCCCACGGTCGTCGGTTCTCTTGCTGGTCATGGCATGGTAATATTCATCGGGGTTGTGATTCGCAGCCTTGGCCTTCAAAGCCTTCAAAGCAGCCTGTTTCTTGTGGTAATCAGCAGCTCTGAGCCTATAATCCTTCTTCTTCTCTAATAACCCATATCTAGCTCTTTCTTGAGTCTGAGAACGCTCTTTATGCTGCTTTTTTTGCACATTATGGACCAATTTTGCCATTTTTCACGTTTTCACAATCCAATAACTACAAATCAACAAATAATGTGGTGTTTAATGTGCCAACTCTTTGCTTATTACCTTCATATTGAAAAAAAATTATGTACGTCTGTTGTGCGATGAACGACCTCATCACAACCATCCTTACACCATTATATCGGTATTCACACGTTATCGTCTCATGCTAGATATTAGATGAAATATAACAACGACAATAACGAAAGAGACAACAGAAGTAACAAAATGAACGTGGATCCGGAATTAACTAAAAAGAGAATCGCGGTTCTTCTCTCGATAAATAACCATTTGCTCAGAAAGGCACATCAACTACTGCAAACACCCAATCTGAACGAAAGTTTGCAGAATTGTTTGAGAAGAGCACATTGTAATTTATCTGTTTTGGCCACAATCAGCGAGTTAAACGGACAATCTTTGTTGAATTCTTCGTCGTCAAAGATCGAATATCCGCAGATTTTGACTCCTCCCGGCGATATGCCCGAGTTGAACGAGTTGTATTTGCAATTACAACAACTCTATCCGGAGGCGTACCAATTATTGCAGAAGAAGGCGTTGATGATGAGGAAAATGAACACTGGAACTGCAAACACGCCGATTCAGAGTAATAATAATGCCAATAATGGCGGTGGGACCAATAGCAACGGGTTTGCTTCGATCTCTCCACAACAGATATTGAGCCAGAATCCCCAAATGATGATGAATCAGATGGGACAGAATATGAATGTTAATATGAATCTGAATGTGAATGTGAATATGAATCTGAATATGAATCAGAACATGAATCAGAATATGGGACCTAACATGAACAATTCGATGATGGAGGGGATGTGGTGAGTGGTGATGGGTAATGTGGCGGTGTGTGGTGATGGTGGTGGTGATGATGTGTGGTGATGATGTAGCGAGTTATAGTGTCCAGTTATCGTGATGAGTATGATGGTATGGTGGTCAACGTAATATGATGGTATGAGAGAATTACATAAATGATCATTCCCTTATTATGGTGATTCGCATACCATGATAAAACAAATGGTCATATCCAACCAATACCCAGCGATATGAAAGCCATTTGATCTCTTAATGTATTATTTTACTATCTTCTGTAGACCCAATCCAATACAGCCCAACCCCCGCTTATTACCCCTTTGGACGGCTGCAAATGTGTTTTGCACGCACTGAACTTTTTTCCGATTCGTTATGCGATGAGATGAGAGAAGAGAATAGCGAAAGGGTCCGATATAACAGACGAATTGCAGACTTTATTGAGAAATATTCGAGCAAATTGAGGTCATACAGACGATTTCATTATGTCGATGGACTTAGTTAAGAAATTCACCATATTGTTGAATCAAAGCGATGAGGATCAATTGGCTGAATTTGTTTCCAAGAACGACCAAAAGTTATTGCAAACATGGTCTGCCAACAACAGTTCCAACTTTGTCGAGCTCACAAATGACTTTATAAACCTTCTCAGGGTTCCCATCACCGGAACCGTTCTTCTAGAACGTTTAATCGACTTCTTCAAGGACTTTTTGCTGAACCATATGAAGTTGATTACCAGAAGAATCATCCCCACTAAGACCGCCAACACCACGTTATGTTTGAAGTTGCTTAATCAGATCGTTTCGTTTCGCCAGGGTTATTTCATCGGCGATTTTATGGACCATTTCGACTTCAATGACAAGACTGTTCCGCTCCTATTAATACCCGTCAACACCAAGAAGACCTCGAATACCTTCAGTAACAAGAATGCTCTCAGAATCAGAGATTCCTTCTTGAGATTATGGTTGACTTTACTCGGAAACTCGTCGTCCTTCATCAGAAAGGAATTGTGTCTTCTTAATAAGTCTATCATCAACAATTGGTTCAAATATTTAAACCATGATTCGGAGTCGTTAGTACTCTTGACCATTGAAACCGTTGATTCCAAGCTCTTGGAAGAGCCAAAGTTCCCGAAGAACTTCAAATGTAAGATCTTGAACGAATTTTTCCTTATTAAATTGGTTGAAATCTGGAATTTGTATCAGGACACCGACGCTATCAAGAAGTCAACATTCGACTTGTTGCTCAAGATTTCCACAGACCCTAAGAACGGTTTGATCTTCCCAGATGATAAGTTTTGGTTTGTCAACACTTCCAATACAAAGGGAGCTATTAAAATAAATAACAAGTCATTCAAGATCTCAAATAAGTTGATCTACACCTTGATAATCAACTTGAAGCCTTGGGAAAATGAATCCCATTTGCAATTGATCATGAAAATCTTTGCTATTTTAACAGAGTTGATTCCTCCATATAATAATTACTTGATCAGTCATTCGGGTTATCATGATCCAAAATTATCTAGTTTCTGGATAGGACAAAACTTGTTGTTAACTAATATCATCAGTCTCCCATTGCCTGAAAATTTGGCAATCAACAATTTATCTAAGATCGATAACAATTTAGTGATAGAGAATATCATTCCAGGCTCATTTTCCAAATCTTCGCTCATCAAATCTTTGCAGAGTGAAAGCTTATTGATTAAACAATTAACATGTCAAACTATCATTTTCATGTTGAGAAAATTCAAAGCCGTTGTTTCCTTCTATAATGACAATAATTGGTTGGATTTGAAGTTAAGTTTAACTGATGAAATCTTGAACAAATTACCGGAGATCTCTATTGTCACCACGGTGTTGAATGAGGTCGCAACAAGCCATTCCGATAAGAAAATTTTGATCTTGACTTTGAACCAAATTTTGAACGAATATTATGGTTTATTCCCAGCTAACCTTACGAATGGAGCTACTTCGTTGACTAGTAATTTCAACTTATTAAACAATACCTTGTTAGGTAATACAGAATTCTCTGGTTTGGATTTGGTCTTATTGGATAACTACTTGAATTTGACTGATCTCTTTAATATGAATATCAAATGGTGGACAAAACAAAAGAATAGTCAATATTCCTTGTTCACATTATTAATCAAGATTCACTTTACCAGCTCAAATGGTTCAATCAAGGCAAAAATTGAAACTTTATTAATCAATTTGATTTCTCCTTTCAATTTATTCAATCCTTCTATCATATCTCAAATGAAAATCTTATTATTTAGTTTGAATTCATCTGATTTAGATAGCTTATGGAACTTAATAGATCAAACGATTCTACACGGTATCAATTCCCGTTACAAGTTATATGACTTGTCAAACAAGCAACAAAACTTGTCACCATTCATTATATGTTTGCTCGATCAGTTGAAGTTCGTGAAGGAAAATATCCCAGTTATCAAGTCTTGGGTAGCTTATTTTGCTAATTATTTGATGATCATTGGTGAACCAAAACAGCGGCTTTTGGATTCGTTGTCAAACAACGACGTTTCTCCTATAACCATTGAGTATAACAAGGATAACGAATCATTTGTGAACTATATTATCTCGTTATCATACAAAGAAAAAATCACACACAGTCCTCAAAGTGAATTAGAGTTAGTTGCTTTGTTATACAAAACTAAATTGATCATAGAAGACGAGAATATCACTTTAGATGATAATGTTATGAATTTCTTGATCGAATTATTGTCAAAGGTTGGTAATTATTTGTTGATCAATCATAATAAGGACTATTCTTATTACAACAAGAAATTCTGGTCATATTTATTCATTTCTAAGCTTGAAGATCAGAATAATGAGAAATTGCTTTTCAGCTCGAATTTGTTCAATGAAATATTGACTCAGTTACCATCAAGATCCACACAAAACGAGTTCAAGAGCTGGATATTAAGTATTATTCTGTCTCAATCACTTACAAATGAAGTCTCTACAAACTTAATTAACAGCTGTTTATGGGTTTTGTCAGATGAAGAAATAACGTCTAATTTGAACTCAGAGTCTAGTACATTGAATGGTTTATTGAATGAGATGATCACGAGAAAGTTGAACTTTGATTCAAAGTTTATTATCGAGTTATTGAAGCAGAAATCAGTGTTCTCCATTCATCAAGTGTTCCAAATGAAGTTGATTGAATTCAGAGAATCAAATGATCGTATTGAATTGGTTGACTTGTTGATTGCTGGTAAGAAATATGATTTATTGCAATTTTTATTGTCTGATTCTGGAATCTTAGAACATATGTTGAAGAACTTTGAAGACTTAAATGACGACTTATTATGTGTTATTGGCTATTCTATCACTGAGGAGCAAATTAGATCTTTATCTGAAGGAGATAATGAAGCGGTTCTTAGGGACTTTTTCAAAAAAATATCAGCCATTGGATTACAATTGATTAAGGCTGAGGATTTCAATAAGCTTCCATTGAACAATTTATTACGGTTGTTCATTAATTCTTTTGATTTTATTGACAGATCTGACGTTGATTCATTATTACAAAACTGCTTGAATTTGAACGATAAATCCTTATTTTTGCCTGAATTGTGCCAGTTGGTTGTCAAGTTTGTAGCAGGTGAGAAAGCAAGTCTCACTGAAAACAAACCTTTGACTTCTTGGTTGATCAAATCATGTTTGTATATCACAAAGAGATTAGCTGAATTTGATGATCTTTCGGTAAATTTCGAGTTATTTGTTTCCAGCTTTCAAGCTTTGATGTTCCATATAAATATATGGGATTACGTTCCTGCCACTCTCTTGAATTCTCAATTGGAAGTTATTTTCATGAGATGGATCGATAGAGAATTTCTTATAATTTACTCAAATTTGTTGATATTATCCAATAATGGTAATAAAGCTAAGGTTGACTATGAAAAATTATTACAAATGTTTATCAATAATGAATCAAACAGTCTCTTGAAAACTCTTCCAAGCGAAGCTACCTCCAAATTGAGATTTTACTCCTCCTTAATTATTTGGAAATTATTCAATTTCAATGTTTCTAAGAACTCTCAAGTCTCGGTCCAAGAAAAGGTTTTACTCTTCTATTCGGGCTCGATCAGACCAGAGGACTTGTTATTAAAGGATTTGCTTATCAAATTAGAATCAAAGTTATCAAAGTCCTGGATCAATAATGTGTATAATTGGGATTTGATAGATGAGGTTTCAGATTACGATATTGAGCTCCTTGGAGAAACCAGACTTGTCGCCAAGGATTCAAATGGATTGGTTATTTCTTTGAATAAGGGCTTTATTAAGAATTCTATCAAGAATTTCAACTATCAGTCTTTGGTTTTGCCAACGTTGAAGAATTCTGGTTTAAGACAAAACTGGGATTCTATTAATGTGTTCCTTAGCCATTTAGATACACTCATTGACGCCAGCTACCAGCAGACTGTGTATGATACTGAATTTTTGTTGATGTTGGTTATCAATAATGAAGAATTATTATCCATTGACAAGGAAGGTACTAGCAAGTTTGATATTAAGAAGATCGTCGATTCCAACTTCTTGGAATTCATCGTTCTTAACCTTGCCAGTGACAGTGTCAAGATACGCTCTATTTCTAAAGTTCTCTTGAATAACTTGTTGAGATCCTTAGATTTGAATGAAAACTTTAAGGACAAGAATCTCTTCAAAGTCTTCATATCCAATATCTTATTGACCTTGAAGAAGGAAAGTGAAGCCAATACCGAGAGTGACTCATCCAAGACCAATACCTTGTTCTGGTATTTTATGGCCAAATTGATACCAATATTCATTAACCCTGGTCATTTCTTGTATGAGAAGGCATATAGATTCGTGTTAACGAATCCTCTGTTGAGAATCACGGACATCCCATTGTTCAAATCGATTTCTACATCTGAAAATAATGATGATGGGGAGGAAAACACCTATTACAAGCAGCTTGTTTGGTTGTTGGAAACTTTGACTCAGGGATTAAAGTCCGATCAAGATTTATATTTAGTTCAATCAAAGGGGGTTATTGAATGGGCTTTGAATTTGTTCCAGTCATCTTACACAAATCTCAAAACTAAGTGCTTGATTATCGAGTTCATTTCAGTTATCCAAAAGATTAACAACGGGTCGAATCTTTTAATCACCAGATTTAGTATCTTATCATTCTTGGAGATCAACTTGCGCAAATTGGACTTAGAATCACATAACGAAAAAATGCCAGCTAAGGAGATGTTCTCATTGGAGCAATTGCAAATTAACATAAAGCAATTGCTTTTGAGATTCAATGTGACATCTTCCTCCAACAAGAGAATAAGAGATTGGACGTTTGATGATATTGATGATATTGTGAAGAGAACTCATGTCTAGCATTTTGCACCTCTAACTGCATATACAATAAACATTATTAGAAAAGAACTGAAACTGTAGAAATATAAACAGTGTGGAAAACTACAATCATAAGTCAAAATTGAAACGATTGGCAAGAAAATGCCTCTATACCTAATAATACACCCCAAAAAACAAAATAGCACTAAAAATCACAAACTGAGCATAAAAACATTATCACTTCGTAGAGTTACTAGCCTATACTTTACATAAAATCGCCCATTAATGATTGGAACTCTTCGCTGACATCACCTAACCACATAGCTTGATTGGAAATCTCGTTCCATAGTTCCTGTTCCTCTGAGTTTTTGTTATCCACGTTGAGATTCAAGGATTCAGGTGAGACACCATTGATCTTAAATGACGGGTTCAAGAATGGAGATAATGAGATTTCGTGTTGTTGCTGAGTATGATTATCCTTCACGACATTACGAGGCAACGTTGACCTTGTTGAAGATTCCATCATATGTTTATGGTCAGGGTTAGTAGGTCCCCTATGTAAATTAGTGATATGTTGTGAGTTAGTAGATAATGGAACATCACTAACAGTGCTTCTACTAGTCAACACTTCATGGTTGTTATTAGAAACAAATTTGCTTTTGATGGACGAGAAGCTGGTCTTCTCGTTATTGGATGGGGGAGCACCTCTTTCTTCCTCGGGAGTCTCAATATTCTGGTTAGAGGTAGGACTGAATGGAATGCTGGTTGGAACCAAATGGTCGTCATGTTTCACCAATAAACTATTCATTACACCATTGAAATCTAAAACCGAAATCAACTTCAATAACTGCGCTCTCCTTAAGGCTGCTGGATGGTTGCCCAAGTTTCTCATTTTGGTGAAGATTGTCAAGGCATGGTCCAAGTGCTCTTTGGTAGCGTCGTGGACACCGAAGGCGGCGTTGAATAAGATTAAAGTAGATGCCGATGTGAAGAGATATTCTCTATCCATCCAGCCGAATAATGCCACCATATTTTGAGGCATCAACACCCATAAAGATCTCACAGTATTTATTGAAGCCTGGAAACTGGCGTTCAACAAAGTCAAAACAGACTTGGAATATTTGGTTAAATCAATATACTTATGGTCTGTCATATGTTGTTTTAATTGTTGGGTAGCAAAATGGAACAATAATGGTCTCACAGCAAGATTCATTCCCTGGAAATACTCCGTGTTCATATTAACAACTAATCTGGAGATAGACAAATGTTTAGCACTGTAATCCACTTTCAAGAATGGGGGTAATCTTTGCTTCCATTCGAGTAATTTATTGACCAAATCGGCAACAACTGGCAAGATGTTGGAGTTCGGTTGTTTTGTGTATAACTTTGATAAAATCTTAGCATTGATCTGGGTGATTCTCACACAATTAGTGATATACTCAGCTTCGGGGAAGATATAATGTTCACATCCTGGTGGAGGACTAGACATATCGAAATCCACAGGTAATTCTGCTGAAATAGAATCGTCAGTGAAAGACAACGGTAAACCAGCTTTCGAACTCAACATCCGTTCATACATATAAACGGTCCACCATAGTCTTCTTCTATGTTCAAGCTCGTATCTGCTAAGATTCTCTTTTCCCGCATCCACATGCCATCCCAAGATCAATGAGGCTCTAAGAGCCAAACCAAAGTAGAAATACGATGCCACTGTGCAATCAGCCACTTGTAAATAGAAGGCATATAATAACATGACCTCGATACCACCGTCTCTGGCGCAATTATCGATGGCACCACTGGCAAAAATCCCAGTGAACAATTCCGAAGCTTGATGGAAAAAGCCCGAGCCCGGCAATGTGGCGCTTTGAAGCTTATTCTTATTTCCATTCGAGTTATTGGCAGTCCCAAGATACATCTCACCCACCGCGAAGATCAACAACACCTTACAGAACCAAATGGTCTCCAAAATGGAATCGGATTGTTGCGAGATGGAGCTCCCTTCGTAGACTTTCTTCAAGTTCTCCTTGACAAGTCCCTCGTTGAAAAAATAGAAACATCCGTCGTTATAGCCGATGAAGGTGTCCACCAAAAGCATGGCGTAACTGTATGAGGGTAGAGTGAAGTTGACCGCGATTCCAGGCCGGTTTCTCGTCTTCCCCAACATGATTCTATAGGCATCGCCTTCTCTTTCCAATACAGGATCGGTACTATCGGGGGTTGTGGGGGAATCCGAGGTCGACATGGAGGTGGTGGATTTGGCCATCTGGGACTTCAAGATATTCTCCGGTATAAGACTCTGGATCTCCAAGCCAAAAAGAGTCATGGAGGACGAGCCAACATACACCTTTTCGCCTGTTCTCGAATGGACCAATCTGCCGTATTTGTCCAAGAAGGGCTGTATGACCTCGGAGGTGTCTATTAATGTGTTGAATATTTTCTTACTTTGTTCGGTGTCGATTTGGGGATAGGTCAGCGTCTGTTGTATTTGTTGTGAATATTGTTGTGTTTGGGTGTGTTGGACGGAGGACGATGAATCTGTGGATGTGTAGATGGGTCGTGAAGGATGGTCCAAAACGTCGCTATTCGAGTCCTGGGTGATGTTATGGATCTTTGTTTCTGTCTCCTTGACGTTGTTTCTGAGATTGGCATTCTCCTTCTTCAATCTGGCGATGTCATCGTGCAATTTCTGCAAATATCTCATGGAGACCACGATCTTCTTGTCGGCCTCAACATATTCGCAGGGAACATTGGCGCCAATACACTTCTTACACGGCTCGCCTCCGGGACATTTGATGTGTCTTCTACGACATCGAACACATCTACGGGTTAATAGGGGATGCGTGGAATGGGTGAGCAACACCAACTATTGGTTACTTACGCTAACGACGACCGTTTCTTGGAGGCAGCGTCGTTGGAAAGAGGGTCTCCCATGTATAACTCCTCGGAGTCGCTCTGCACCGTTTTCGGAGGCACATTCATAGCCTATATATTTAATTTAATAAACTATATATTCTAGAAGACAGCCTCTGGTTGTAGCACTTCGGTGTTGTGGTTCAAAGCTATCTTGTGCGACCCAGATTCACACCACTGCAACTGACCATAAAAAGAAATGGTTCCCCATCACAAGAGAAGGAGTCGATCGTGCAACGCAGATAAAGTGGTAGTTACCAAAGAGGTGTTTTTTGGAGGACAAGCATGTAGTCCCAGTTAAGAGGTGGTAAGCGAAAGTCCGACGGGATGGACCAGACGGGGTGGTGGTGGAGGGGTGGCGAGGGGTGGCGAAGGGTGGTGAAGGGTGGTGAAGGGTGGTGATGGGTGGTGAAGGGTGGTGATGGGTGGTGAAGAGGGATATTTGTGGTGGTTATGGTGTGAAATTGCATTAAACAAGAGTTATTTGCTTTCTGGCTGTCCCGCCGTCCTCGGAGATCTTATCGAGTTCCCCTTGCAACAGAGATGGCATGAATTTCTGGAAACCATAAGCGGGCAGCTCAACGGTCGTACATCCTTACACCGTGTTTATACACCACAACACCGACCTATCCGTCATCCACACCGCGGCCATTATGCCGAACAAAAATGTCTCTGTGATTGGACAATCCAACAGCGAACCGGCTTGAGAGAATTAACTATGGGAGAATTCGAGTCCCGCACGACCACAAGTTTTTTCAACATTGAATATATACAGAAGAAGGAGGAAGACAAGGGAGACCATTGAGAAACGATTAGAACACGATACAAAATGTCAACTGTTGCCGTAAGTATGCGCTTGAGGAGGCTCAATGAGTGAGAATCCAGCGAACCCCAATTGATTGCGGGATAAGGACACCCACTAACGTCTAGAAATCAGCTGCTGCCAAATTAGACTGGGCTAAGGTCATCTCCTCCTTGGGATTGACTGGTTCCACCGCCGCCTCTTTAACTGCCTTCAAGAAGAGAAACGATGAAGCCAGAAGAGTCTCGTACGAATTGTCCCAACAATCCACCGAATTGGACTTCTCCCACTACAGATCCGTGTTGAAGAACACCAAGATCATCGAGGAAATCGAAAAGGCCGTCAAGGACTTCAAGCCGGTCACCTACGATGTTTCCAAGCAATTAAAGACCATCGAATTATTCGAGCAAAAGGCCGTTGAAAACGCCAAGAGCACCGAATCCGTTGTGTTGAAGGAAATTGAAGAATTACAAAAGACCTTGTCCAACATTGATGGTGCCAGACCATTCGACCAATTGACTGTTGAAGATGTTATCAAGGCTAGACCAGACATCGAAGACAAGGTTGTTGACTCCGTTAAGCACGGTAGATGGAAGGTTCCAAACTACCAAGAAAAGTTCGGTGATCTTACTGTTATGTAAGAGGCTGAGTTTATTATTTATCAAAGAATTTAGATTCTCAAATGAAAATATTTATGGGGGTGTTGTAGTGGTGTAGTGTTCTGGTGGTGAGGTGGTGAGATGTTGTAGGTGTAGACTTGTGAGAGGTGTTGTAGGTGTAGAGTGGTTTTGTAGTGGAGTAAGTGATTCATACGTTCAAGTGAAACAAGTTCAAATTTCTCAAGGATTTTTCAATTAAGAATCGTTTGGCATTCTTCTGTTTATCTGGTGTTTCTACTCCGCCATGTAATGATGCCATAACCTTATGAAAATAATAATCATTGTCATATAGACAATTGTATCATATTAAGTAGTATTGAAAAGGAAATTGTAATTCTTTTAAGACTAGGACTTCATAGTTGATGAGTTGAAGAAATGGAGTTGCCGTGTAGAGATAGACAATTATCTCTGATAAAATTATCTTCCACACAATAAACTGGGTTAGTTTCCTTAGAATTCAATTAATATATTGTATTTATTTCTATGTTGTATTTTTATTTCTTCTTTTCTTGTTTTTGATGTTAACTATTAAATAAAGAAGAGATAGGCCATTATTTCAAAATACAGAATATTCTCTATAAGAAGATAGAAGATAGAAGATAGAAGATAGAAGATAGAAGATAGAAGATAGAAGATAGAAGATAGAAGAGAGAAGATAGAAGATAGAAGATACAAGATACAAGATACAAGATACAAGATACAAAATACAAGATACAAGATACAAGATACAAAATACAAGATACAAGATAAGCTACAGCAATTATGAAGAACAATCCTTAATCTCTCGATTCATCCTTCACAACAATTACTACAATCAAATCTACAAATATCATTAATCAACACCACTAAATATAAACCATTCATCTCTGATTGTTCCGAAGCTGGGTCCTTTGGAACAGTTGCAGCCATTCCAAATGCAACAGTGATTCACTTCGAGTGTCACACTACTCCATGGGAACAGATATAAGAACTTCAATACACCATCAAACACAGTTCGTTCTGGATTTATTCAAAATCGCATTAATGGAGAAAAAAGAACGGTTCTCGGATTCACTTCTCAACTCGATAGAGTTGGAGAAATTGGCCGACTCGTCGCAAACGTCCGAATTACTCTCCAATTTGTCCCCAAAAGCGCTCCAAAAGAAGCGTCTTGCTATATTAAATCTCATCACCTCGAGCTTGAGAACCGGTTTGGGAGGGAAAAGTATATTGGAATTGTCGCTTGATCCTGCCGTCAATAATACCGAGGAAATTGAAAATGGTGAGTTGAGAGTGGGTGATATTGTTCAGCTTAGTAAATTGGTCAATACCTCGAACTTAAAGGCCTCCAAGAAGGCTATAGCCGGTAGTTCGAAGAAAGACAAATTGAATGAGGGAAATTCCGATCTGGTTGAGAATTCTGTGGAGGCGGTCATCATCCGGTTGAGCTTGAAGTCCATTTCGCTCTCAATTGAAGAGAACTTCGAGGATAAGCTCTTGAATCTTATTAACGAAAGATTATGGCTTGTCAAGGTGGCCAATTCCATAACGTATAAACGGATGGAATCCACCTTGCGGAAGTTGAAGGAAATCGAAAATCCCAGCTATTTGATGCAAATGTTGCTTGGTGATGCTAAATATGTTCTGCCTAATAGACTGGATCTAACCAAATTGAAGGACTCTGACTTCTTTGATGGCAATTTGAATGCCTCTCAAAGAACGGCCGTGAATTTTGCTACTGGCTCGTCTCTCTCAATTATCCATGGTCCTCCGGGTACTGGTAAGACATACACCTTGATAGAGATCATAAGACAATTGGTCAAAACTGGAGAAAGGGTCTTGGTATGTGGTCCCTCCAATATTTCCGTTGATACTATCTTGGAAAGATTACACGGGAAAATTGAGGGAAACAAATTGGTGAGAATTGGGCATCCGGCTAGATTATTACAAGCCAATTTGCAACATTCGTTGGATATTTTGAGTAAAACCAGCGATAATGGTGGGATTTTGAATGATATCAGATCAGATATTGATTCTACTTTGATTAAAATAAAGAAAGCTAAACGGTATCAGGAAAGAAAACAATTATGGAATGATTTAAAGGACTTCAAAAAGGAATTGAAACAAAGGGAAAAGAAAATAGTTAACGGATTAATTTTGGATTCAAAGGTGGTGGTATCTACTTTGCATGGGGCTGGTGCTCGAGAATTGACCGGTATTTATAAAGATGGAATTATTGAGAATAATAGTCTATTTGATACAATAATCATTGACGAAGTATCTCAATCCTTAGAGGCCCAATGTTGGATCCCTATAGTCTCCCATTTGGGGGTCAAGAGATTGATTCTAGCTGGTGATAATCAACAATTACCCCCCACTATTAAGATTGACAATAATGCAAAGGTTAAAAAACATCTTGAAACAACCATATTTGACAGATTGGTGAAAATCTATGGGGATCAATTCAAGAAGCTTTTGAATGTCCAATACAGAATGAATACACCTATCATGAAATTCAGCTCACAAGAATTATACCAAGATCAATTGATAGCCCATGAATCTGTTGCCAATCATAAGTTATCAGATTTGGATAATTCGGACGTTAATGACGATACAAACATAGAATGCATATGGTTCGACACACAAGGCGACGATTTCCCAGAAAAATCAAGCGAAGAGGATAATGGGTCTAAATATAATGAGATGGAAGTCTTATTGGTGCAAAAACATATTGAAAGCCTCGTTGAATCGAACATCCAACAGGAGCAAATTGGAGTCATATCTCCTTATAATGCTCAAGTTACATTATTGAAATCCTCAATACATTCGAAATATCCAAACATAGAAATTTCCTCCATTGACGGGTTTCAAGGCAGAGAAAAAGAATGTATTATAATCTCGCTAGTGAGATCAAATGATTCGGCAGAAATTGGGTTCTTGAAGGATGAAAGAAGATTGAATGTGGCCATTACGAGACCAAGAAGACAATTATGTGTGATTGGAGACATGGAGACGTTGAGCAGATCAAATTGTAAGTTCATTAAACATTGGTGTGATTATGTTGAAGATAATTACGAGATTAGATATCCAGATTTGACGGATTATTAATGCATTTATTTATTTTGTTGAATCTGGCAAAAACAATTGCTATATAATTAGTAAAAGAGCAATATAAAATAATGATGATACTTACCACTTCTTCGTTGGCTGTAGCAAATACCAATAATTTGGGGTTGAATAAAATAGATCTAGGTAACGATTCATGGCCTCTTGAGCCGTAAATTGTCTGAATAGGTTTCAATACTTGACTTGCCAGAGGAAGGTCATCTGCTTGATGCAAATCATAGATCAAGATGTCACCATTTCCAGATCCTATAGATTAATAAGGTGATTATAAACCGATTAAAGAGAAAATACATACCAACATAAGCAAATCTACCATCAGGACTCACGGTTAAAGAGCCATTATCGGGGTAATCTCGCTGATTCATCCTCACAGCGCCTTGAAGAGACGCCTTCTTGCTACCAGTGAAGGCATCTAGAACCAAATGGTCGCCAGTCTTATTCACCACTATGAGATTCTTCGAGTCGTTGGTGAATTCGAGTTTTGTCCAATCCAAGGCAATTTTCCTGGCTTCTTCGGTCTTGAACACACTGAACGGCTCCTTATCAAAGTTTCTAACATCATAAAGAGCGATTTTCCCCGTTTCTGCGCATCCAATTGCGAATACAATACCCGAAGGATCAAAAGCAGTGAAACTGGGGCTTTTCACCTGCAAATAGCCCTGAGCAGTAGGAGATCGCAAATCCCAGAATCTCACCGAATCATCGTACGAACTACTGATGAACACATCCTGCAATGGACTCACTTCTAGCGAATTGACCAACGCCTTGTGACCCTTGAAATACCGAATGTATTGGTTGTCATGTAGCGAAAGATATCTGATTGTGTTGTCCACATCCACCTTCGTCGAGGCATATATACAATTCTTCTCGTGGTGGGTGAATCTGGCCAAATGGGTCCCGTATTTCTTACTATAGATGGACTTGACGTGTTTTCCCGACCTACAATCGTACAATTGGATGGACTCATCTACACCCGAAGAGATCAAAAATTGGCCCGAATCATCGAAATCCAACGACGTGATGGACGTGTGTTTATGGTAATTGAACAGTTTCACCGGTTGGAAACTTTTCATCAACGTTTCGGTTATTAGTGTACTCATTTCTGTATTGATGTGTTAAATGGATTTGAATTATGTGGAGTATGGACTTTGGATTCCAGCTTTATCAAGTTTTATCTGAGTTTATCTTTTTAATGAGGTGTATTTGTTGAAGGGGTATAATTTGGTGGTTATACTGGGGGAATAATGTCACGTGATGTTAAATTATGGTCACGTGGTAATGATAATAGAGATACCGATTGCTCTATACCAACTATCAAAGGAAAAAATAATTGTATTATATTCCTCTTTCATACCTTTCCTCTCAATTATAATCACATCATATTCTCCAAATCTCAACTCCTTCACGAGTCCATGATATAATATGGTAGATACACACCATAGTTAATATTTGTTAGGAGAGAACTCTGAGGAACGCCATCAATTGTATTATACACCAAATAAACCAAAATGGCGGTATGTATGAGATAATGTTGCGATCGCGATCATGTGACACTAATTTTAGAAGAAAATAATTCATTATTCTTTCGATTTGTTACTCATCTCTATGTTATTGGCTGGAGTCCATAGAAGCACTGGATTAGTGTAAGTAGATAGATTTAAATATAATCAGTAAATATTAACCGTTCAGGTTCGACACTCGCGAGTTCTCGTCTCTTGACGCCAGAAAATGGCTCGGGAGATATTTGGATGTGGGTGAAACTTGTTTCGATTACCTTGTTTCTTCGTTAAGACATACGGGATATTTCACCCAAAGAAGCTTTGTAGCGGACTTTGTCACCAAACAAGCCAAGCAATATGCTGATAAATTGGATAAGGAGAGTTCCAAGGGAAATTAGGTGGATGAGCGTTTTTTAATTTTTTTTATTTTTTTATTTTATATGGGATTTCTGGTACATAGGTTTATTTGATGTAGGGCTTTCAATTGCCATCGATGAACGAATCGTTTTGGCTCCCATCCAGAGATGATTCTTCGTTCAGGCTAAATGGAGAACGGACGAATTGTTGAGAGAAACAACGTCCCGTATCTAGATGCATTGAATAAATGGAATTCTACGTTTATTTCATGAAAAACAGATATATACATACACGACAAATGTCTTTCAACCTCTTTCGGCCGGCTTGATGGCGTCAGCAGCAGCTGGTTCGGCTGGAGAATCTTCTTCTGGCACCAAAGCGTCGGATTTCTCCAATAAATCGGCCAATTCGCCGCTGTTCAGTTAGTACATATCTCCCCGACTCGTATTGCAGATACTCACCTTTGGCTCATGGACATCACGATGTCACAACCACCCACAAACTCGTTGTCCACATATAATTGCGGAATGGTGGGCCAATTACTATATTCCTTGATTCCCTCTCTTAATTCGGGGTCTTCCAACACATTATAAGCCGCAAATTTGTACGGATCAACACCCTGTTGTCCCAACACCTGGATGGTGGCTCTGGAGAAACCACATTGTGGGAACTCGGGGGTACCCTTCATGAACAAAACAACCTTGGCGGATTGGACGGCCTTGTCTATGGCATCTTGTGTCTCGGTGGAAATAAATCTATAAGTATTTAAAAAACCAGATTGTCTGGCCAATGGACGAGCCTTGATTAAGAAATTAGTAATCCATGATGAAAGACCCGGCTCCCAACCTCGGGACTTGGAGCAGAATGGATGGACAAATATACTCACAATAATAGCAGATTGAAATAAACCTCTTCTGAACATCTTGCACAATTATCTCTCAAGTTGGTGGTCATATATAATATGAAATCTTCTTGGATGTCCTCTTCATAACCATACTTTTTCCAGCTTAGTCATCGGATGGCTCATTATGGCTGCAACAATGGCTGCAAAGGTGACAAAGCAGAGGGTTAATGGATATACTAAGGAAATAAAGATATAGGGAATTTAATGAGATTATTGGAGAATGTTGAAGAGAGGGAGGTTTTTTCTGTAAATTTTTTATCAAGTTTTGTAGTTAATTCAGGATGATGGTGGGAGTAGCCCAAGGAAAAGAACTAGTCTCTCTATATAAATAATTTTTTAGTTACAAATATGGATGAATATTTTCATTATTTTAATTAGTTTAATTATTTTGTATTTTTACTGCTAAATTTCTCATCATTTTGTGACACTTTCATACGACACAAACTCATCCTCACCTTTATTAGAAATAAATTTCTCGAAGTAATTAACACTAGAACCCCACTTCTTTATCCCAACTCCCACCTGAATCCCGAGATGTTTTTACCAATTATTTTGATGACCAGTTTCTTGGCCACTTGTTTCTGCTCGCCAGTGGAAGATTGGACTACTTTGAGGCCAAAAGATTGTTCCGAAATGGAAGGCGCTCTTTATGATTATCATTCCCCCTTTGGAATTGTTGTCAATCCGTATACTTCAGATT
The DNA here is from genome assembly GCA_030573195.1 of Nothofagozyma chilensis. Classification (NCBI taxonomy): domain Eukaryota; kingdom Fungi; phylum Ascomycota; class Pichiomycetes; order Serinales; family Cephaloascaceae; genus Nothofagozyma; species Nothofagozyma chilensis. Next base: position 254,907 of record JAJMCV010000090.1, read on the forward strand.
CTGAAGGTGATTACGAGGAACAAGTGCCAACCACTACAGTTACAAGGATTCAAACCACCGTTTACACAACAACTGAGTTTTCAACCTTACCAAAACCCACAAAGTCTTCAGATATAATTCAACAGATCCATGATGGTCAAATTCAAAATGGGTTTGAAACTCTCCCTTCCACGTTAACAAATTCCTATACGGTTGAACCAGAGTCATCGTGCGATGACACTGAACTAGAACCACTTCCAACAACTCCCCCTGAAACTGACTGTGGCGATGATTGGGATGATTTAGAAGGTGATGAACCAAGCGATGACACTGTAATTAGAAAGAGGGATACAACAATTCAACAAGTATTGAAACAGGACCAAGACGGAGATGCCCGTATCCATATATTTAATAAAGACAAATACAACATCTTAAACAAGAGATTAGAAGAGGGCCAAGATGACGCAGTGCCATGTGAAGATGAAGAAGATAATGAAGACAATGATAACGATGTACCATGTGAAGATGAAGAAAACGAAGACGATTATCCTTCAGATAGTGTGTATCTAGAAGAAGGTCCCGTATTTGCTGTCGCATGTATTACCAACAATACTTTAGCCATGACATTGGATAATTCCATTCTTCGCGACTCAAAGAACCGCATAGGATCGATTGTGGGTAATAGACAATTCCAATTCGATGGCCCAGTCCCACAGAATGGTGCCGTTTTTGCTGCCGGATGGTCAATTTCCCCAGATGGTAGACTTGCTCTTGGAGGGAATACGAAATTCTACCAATGTTCCTCTGGCGATTTCTACAAATTATATGACAGCAGCATTTCAGGCCAATGTAATCCTGTCAGTCTTGATGCAGTGGATCTTGTGAGATGCTGATTCCTGCGACTACACGGGATGGTCGGCCTTTAAAGCTAGAGAATACGAGTGGCAGAAGAGTTAGCAATAATAAACGTTGCATTAATGATTGTGTAATCCTTGTCTGGTTTAGCGAATGAGAAGATGCAACCAAATGACACATTATCGTGTGACTCACGAGAAAGAAAAGACCCACATCCTTTCCCTGGAAACTAAACTAAACGGCAATGTGGAAATCATTATTACGATCTTTGAGCCACACAAGAGTTCCTATTTAAAAGAGGGCTTGGGTTAATTGCAACATCCAGCTGCATCATCGGATCGCATGTTTGGCAAAGTTGGCGATTCAAGATTCTCTGTAAATCCCATCTCAACACATTGTCCACAACAATGCCATCAACCTTAATTTGCGAACTATGAAGATCATCACTCACCAATTAACACAGTAAAATGTCCTTCCCTTGCATCTGCATCACCGTTCGATGGACCGAACACAACAACGCAATGAACTGCACAATTAGCAGGCAGTTTCAGTGTGGCTGATGGCACTAATGCAACAAACAAACAAAGAGCATCTCAAAGGGGAAGTAGGCTCTAAAAAATTTCACACCAATATAAGAACAACAAAAGTTATGGTAGGTTCCACAGGTGGTTTGGTGTAATTATTCAAGTAATGTCGTATCAACCTGAAGAGTTCAACAAGCTCAGCGACTTGTCTGATGACGTCGAACGTGAGGTATCAATGGGCGTATTGGAACATGAGGCCTTCGACCCGAATACCGGGGTCAAAAGAGGTTTCAAACAAAGACATGTTTCGATGATGGCCTTGGCTGGTATTATTGGTCCGGGGATTCTTGTGGGTACCTCCTTGGCCTTGCAGAATGGGGGTCCTGCCGCATTGATCATTGGATTTGCAACCATTGGTCTCTGTGCCTTTTCCTTGATGCAATCTTTGGGCGAATTGGCAACCTTGTATCCAACAGGTGGTGCCTTTTCCACTTATGGTAATCATTTCGTGGACCCAGCTTTCGGTGCCGCGGTTGGCTGGAATTATGTCATTATCTGGATTGCCGTTTTGGCGAATGAATACAACACAGTTTCTTCCATCATGCAATTTTGGGGCCCACAAGTGCCGCTTTACGGCTATATCTTGATGTTCTGGGCTGCGTTCATGATTTTCCAATGTTTGGGAGTCGAGGCTTTTGGCGAAGCAGAATATTGGCTTGCCTTGTTCAAGATCCTTGGGTTAGTGGCCTTCTACATCTTCTCTATTGTTTATGTCGCGGGTGGTGTCAAGGGACAGGAGAAATTCGGATTCCATTATTGGAACGACCCAGGTGCTTTCAGCCACGGTTTCAAGGGTGTTGCCAATGTGTTTGTATTTTGTTCAACTTTTTACGCCGGTGTTGAAGCTGTTGCTTTAACAGCCGCAGAGCTGAAAACACCCTCGAAGTCTATTCCTTCAGCCATTAGACAAACATTTTGGAGAATTATTCTTGTTTACATGGGTGTTGCCATCTCATACGGTATGACAGTACCCTATGACGACCCTAATTTGACCGCCGGCTCAAGAACATTGAAATCCCCAATTACGATTGCCTTGACAAGAGCAGGATGGTCGTCGGCACCTCATTTGGTTAATGCCTTTATTTTGGTTACTTGCATTTCAGCTATCAACTCCTCCATTTACATTGGCTCCAGAACCATGCTTAATTTGGCCCACGAAAAAGCGGCACCAAGCTTCTTGAAAAAGGTTTTGAAAAATGGTGTTCCGATTTATTCTGTTATCTTGATGAACTTGTTTGGGTTTTTGTCCATTATGAACATAAGCACAGGTGCTGCAAACGCCTATAATTACATCGTGAACTTGTCGGGGGTTTCTGTCTTCATTGTGTGGGGTGCAGTCGGATTCACACATATCAGATTCAGAAAGGCCTGGATGTTACAAGGTAGATCACTAGATGATTTACCATTTAGAGGAATGTTCTTTCCGTACTTGTCATGGTTTGGTGTGTTCGCCAATACGTTTTTGGCATTGATTCAAGGTTGGTCCTATTTCAAGCCTTTCAACAAGGGCAACTTCATTGATGCGTATATCTTGCTTCCGCTTTTCTTTGTCATATACTTCTTTGTGAAGATTGTCAATCGTACGAAGATCGTGGATTTGAACACGGTTGATTTAGACCAGGGAAGAAGAGCGGATTTGGGACTGGCGGAAGAAGACGTGTTGAATGGACTTGTTGCCAGGGAGAAACCAAGTCTTTGGCAGAGAATTAACATTTTGTTTTAAAGTTTTCTCGTAAATAGTTATTGTATTGGAGATATAGTTCTACATCTAGAATTTGTCATGATTTGAGCATTTATCGTAGCCATTAAAACAGACTAGGAAATATAATGATCTGCGAAAGATTACCAATAAACGAGAAAAAGATGGTTCCGTATAACCCCATCAAATGAGTCAATGACCCATAATCTTGCTATCTCTAATCAGTATATGCTCATCCGGAAACGGTATGTGGATGCGTCTGGATGTCAGGGTTCTTTGGTTTAGTCCACGGATTTAGAGCATTAAACAGTCATAATTCCGACATCGCTACATATATAGACGCTACATTTGTCATTCAAACTAATTCAATAGTCATCTCGTATTCTATTTCCCTAATAAGCCCCATTTGGATCCGCATCACCTACTGCACGCACATTAACTTCCATACATAAAACGGCTCTTTCGCCCCACATCGTCATAAATAATGAAACTTAGACCATTCTCACAGAACAGCTATGAATTCCAACGTATTACGGGTGAATGAAGATGAGAGGATCGGTCTAACTGTGCGGAACTTGACTGTTACCGTATTGGACAAGAAATCCAGGACCCACAACCAGTCCAGATGGCCCAGTTTGAACAAGAACATTGAAAAGACCCAATTGTCGGATATAGAGGCCATTCAGCCTAAGAAGATCTTGGATGGCATCTCATTTGACTTGGCCTCGGGCGAAACCCTCGCTATAATGGGTGGCTCAGGCAGTGGGAAGACCACTCTTCTAAATACATTGAGTCAGAGAATGAACATCTCTGAAAAGTCCCTAGCATTCGACGGGATAATTGCTTTCTTTAGAGACAAATCCAGCGGTAAAATCGAATCCATCAATAGTGCCTATTTGCTTCAAACAGACATGTTTCTACCGGGATTGTCTGTGTATGAGACGTTGTCTTACCAGGCTGATTTGAGATTGGATGGCATTAATAAGGAAGACAAGACGGTGTTGATCAAGTCATTACTCGCAATTTTGGGCTTGACCAAAGTGGAAAATGAACCAATATGTTCCTTCTCAGATCCTCTGAACACCAGTCTTTCTGGCGGTGAACAAAGAAGAGTTTCATTGGCGATTCAATTACTCGCAAGACCTTCCATCTTGTTTTTGGATGAACCCACAACTGGCTTGGACTCCAATAATGCTTACAATCTCGTTCAATGCGTCAAAGAACTCTCCAATTTCGGTATGACCGTCGTTTTATCCATCCATCAGCCAAGACTCGAGATTTTGAACCTATTCGACAAGATTTGCCTATTGACTCGTGGTGGGAGATTGATTTATTTTGGTTCTTATTCCAATGCTTACAATTATTTTGACACTATCGGGTTCCATCCGCCCCAAGGGGAAAACATGAACATCATTGATTATTTGATGGATTTGTCTGTGAAGGACTCGAGATCTGTGGAACAAGAACGTGTTACTGAGATCAGAATTAATGAATTGGTAGACTCCTGGAAATTGCACAGTCAAAGTACCTTATTACCTTACGAAGAGTCTCGTTCCTCGAAGGAAATCTTCGAAACCAATGTGAAATTGTTTGGCGCTTTCAGAAGCTTGAGTTTCTTCAGAGAAGTAATGGTGTTGACAAGAAGATCATTTCTTACCACAAGAAGAGATAATTATAGTCTAATTGCCCTCAATGGTGGTGCTTTGATATTGGCTATTGTTACTGGTTGGATGTTCTACAAACCTCATCCCGATTTGGCCGGGATCAGATCCATCACTTCTGCCATATATTCAATGATAGAGATAGTTGGATTTTCGCCATTGATTTTTGAATCAGAGAGATTGTGGGGAATCGAAGGAAGATACTTTTTCAGGGAGAAGAGTGAAAATTTGGTCTCGGCGGCTGGGTTTTTGATTTCAAGAAGACTAGCCAAATTCTTCTTGGAGGATCTTACACTCCCCTTGATTTTTTCTGTTATCACTTATTTTATGTGGGGATTGAGAACAGACAATGGAGCTTCAAACTTCTTCATATATTTCTCGGTAACTCTCTTGGCCAATTTGATTGGTATGACAGTGGCTATGCTTAGTTTTTCGATTACCAGCGAATTTGCCTACAGTTCATTATTGATGAACTTGTACTATCAGATTCAGAATTGTGCCTGTGGTTACTTCATAAATGCTAAAACCATGCCCGTCTACGTTAGGTGGACAAAGTATATAGCTTATGTGTGGTATGCCTTTGGCGCATTATGTGCTAATCAGTTCACGGACTGGATTGGAGATTGTGATCCTTCAAGTCAAGATTGTACAGAATTCACAGGGAATTATAATTTAATGACATTAGGATACCCTGAGAATTGGATCAAGGAACCTATATGTATCATTTTTGCATGGTATATAGGTTTTTTCGCAATTGCAATCCTCTGCCTTCATTGCAGAAATGATGGTCTTGTGATGGCGAAACAGAAAAGCAATACAATAGGAGGTGAAGCACATGAAGATATGAATCAAGTTTACAATATGAGATCTAATTTAGAGGAAGCAGAAACATCGATTAGAATTGATATCAAGGACGTGAATTTGAGTGTCCTTATAAAAAGAAAGAGAGATGAGCTTCCCCTACTTAATAACATCTCTGCTAGATTTAGAGCAAACAGGTTGAATGCAATAATGGGTCCCTCAGGGAGTGGTAAGACTACATTATTAAATTATTTGGCAGGTAGATTGTCTGTGGCCACTACTTATCAAACATCAGGTGAAATATATCTCAATGGGAATGAAGTTACCCAGAAAGAGTTCGCTTCTATTTGTTCTTATGTGGTTCAACATGACCGTATCTTATTACCCACCTTGACTGTTCGAGAGACTTTATATTTCCAAGCCCAATTGAGATTACCTCCAAGATTACATTCTGAAGCTCCGAATATTATAAACGATTTAATAAGAAAAATGGGTCTTAACGATTGTGCAGACACATTGATTGGCTCCGAGTCAGTCAAGGGAGTTTCAGGTGGTGAGAAGAGAAGAGTCTCCATTGCAATTCAACTATTGAATAACCCAAAGGTCTTATTGTTAGATGAACCGACATCGGGTCTTGATAGTTCAACAGCTACATATATCCTTGAATTGCTTCAACAATTAGCAATGGATGGAACTACAGTCATAATGACTATCCACCAACCTAAGCTGGAATTATTTGGAAAGTTCTCTGATATTTTGTTGTTGGCGAGGGGTGGATTTGTTTCTTTCAATGGTGAACCTACAACAATAGAGAACTATTTCGCAAGACTTGGATACCCATGTCCCACGCTGACCAATATAGCTGATCATATTCTCGACTTGGTTTCGAAGAGTGTGAACGAGGATTTGACTGTCTCCGATGAAAGGGTGCTGGCTATTATCAATGCTTGGGAGGACTTTGGAGAAGATGAAGCAAACGATAAGGATGAAGCGATGGAAGAATGTTATGGGCCGATGGTGAACCTCTCAGATTATATCAGAAAGCCAGTTCCCTTTTATACATCTTTAAAGGTTGTTACAAAGAGACATTTTTTGGGATTAATCAGATCAAAGGATGTGATGGCTTCAAGAATGAGTCAAATTATATTCTTAGGAATTATCCATACTTTGTACTTCACTCCGTTGAGCCGTTCAAAGGGGACGGCTGCTGTTAACAATAGACTCGGTCTTATCCAAGAAGTATTGAACTTATATTTTGTTGGATTGTTAAATAATGTCGGAGCTTATCCACACGAGAGAGACGTTTTTTACCAGGAACATAAAGATAACATCTATGGAACACTTACATTCCTGACTAGTTACTTGATTAATGAGTTGCCAACGGAGATTATTCCATGTTTCTTCTTTTCAGCCTTGATTGTGTTTGCCGTGGGCTTACCCCGTAATGCCGCCATGTTCTTTTCCATGTTTTATTCCAGTTTTGTTGCCGTAAATTGTGGGGAATCGCTAGGTATTATGACGAACACCATTTTCAACCATTTGGGTCTTGCAACCAATCTCCTAGCATCTCTCTCGGTTATTGCAATTTTCATGGGCGGTGTGATGTCGTTGCATATGCCATCATTTTTCAGGGCATTGAATTGGATAAATCCGATGGGTTATGCTGTCACAATAACTGCGAATCTAGGATTGAAAGATGTACATTTTGGTTGTGATGGTCTTGACACTTGTTTGTTAGATTCTGGTAATGCTGTGTTGAAGTCTTACAATTTAGAACACGACATCGCGCCGTATTTTGCTGGGTTAACCGCATGTTTGGTGCTTTATAGGGTTATTTCGATCATTGTCCTCCACATCAGAATGAAATGGTTTAATTAGGGTTTTGGTTTTGTTGCACATAGAAATTAGATATATAGACATGATAGGGGCAATTATGTCACCGAATAAATTGCATATGAACTATTTTAATTGAGTAGAATACAGTAAGTTTGTTACCATCATCATATTCATCATATCAATTACACGAGAAAATTAAATTGATATTTATATTCACCTGATGGCACACTATTAATCTCTCATGTTGGAGATCTATAAGCGCATACAAGCCGCACATGCATAGATTTTGGTTGCGACTCCACCGTTCAGAGATCTATTACTGATGTAATTAGAATTAAAGATTAATTTGAAGGGGAGAGAAAAGGTGGAGATTCTTATATTATTGAAAAATTAGACACACGTTCTTGATTGTCGAATCGGGTTGTTTTTTCAGAATATTGGCCATATTGCATTGTTCGAAAGGGTCTTATATCTTCGGATCAAAGAGAAAATAATTTAAGGGTCCTCTAAAACAATGGTGGTGGCTCTATCAAAACCCCCACCATTTCAGGAGGAGATCGGTATTGCCAATTACATCTTTGAAAGAATGAGACAATTGGAGATTAACACTGTGTTTGGTGCAACCTCTCCTAAATTGTACCCCATTATCGATCGAATCAACGAATTACCCACCATGAAATGGGCCAATAACACGAACCAACTCAATGCCTCACATGCTGCTGATGGCTATTCCAGGGTCAAAAGTCTAGCAATATTGGTCAATGAGGCTGGGTTTGGCGAATTGTCGGCCTTGAACGGTATAGCTGGATGTTATGCTGAACATGTGGGGTTGGTTCATTTGGTAATTCTACCCCCGGCCAACCCAAATTCGAACTCAAATAGACTTTTGCTTTCGCATAGAAATGGGGACGAGGACTTTTCCAGCTTTGAACGAGTGTATTCCAACATTTCGAGGACGGTGGTTGTTCTCCATCCGAACAAGGCTGCTCCTTTCAAAGTGGATACGGCAATCAGAGATGCCTATGTAAATCAGATGCCGGTATATATAGGATTACCTGAAGATGTGATCGATTGGAAGGTCAACAGAATCGGGTTATCACATCCTATCGACTTCTCCACTTGTCCAACGCTTCCAGAGGCCGAAACTAAGTTAGTGGACAAAATTTCAAAAATCATTGCCCTGGCCAAGAACCCTGTGATTCTAGTTGATGCTTGTGTTTCCAGATATCAGATGCAAGAAGAAATCAGAAAAATTGTCGATATCTCGCAATTCCCGGTATTTGTCACTCCAATGGGAAAGGGTGGTGTTGATGAACAACACCCTCGATTCAGTGGTGTCTATGTAGGATCGATATCGTTCCCTGAGGTGAGAGAAGCTTTTGAAAACAGCGACTTAGTTCTTTGTTTCGGTGGGATTTTGTCCAATTTCCATACTAGTTCCTTCTCATTTTCTTACAAGACGAAGAATTCGATCGAATTCCATCTAGATTTTGTCAAGATTAAGAACAGTTTCCATTCCGGTGTGAATTTGCATACCATGTTGAAGAAGCTACAGATCAAGATTGCATCTTTCAGCTCGAAATACACACCAACCGCAGTAGTGCAAAAGAGATCTTTCAAACCCTCTCCCTTCAACTCTTCCAGAAAATCTGATATTACCCAGGAGTATCTTTGGTCAAAATTAAGTAACTGGTTACAGCCCAATGATATCATTGTAGCAGAGACCGGTACTTCAGCTTTTGGGATAATTCAAACCCATTTTCCTTCTGGATCTTTGGGTATTACCCAAGCAGTATGGGGGACCACTGGTTACACTGTAGGTGCAACGTTTGGTGCCTGTATGGCCTTGAAAGATATTGCTACAGATGTTAACAGAAGAGTGATATTATTCGTCGGGGATGGGTCCTTACAATTTACGGTACAAGAAATCTCTAACATGGTCAGATGGGGTCTCTGTCCACACATATTTGTGTTGAACAATGAGGGTTTCACAATTGAAAGATTGGTCCATGGGCTAAATGCCCAATATAATGATATTCAGCCGTGGAATAATCTTGATTTACTTAGAATCTTTAACTGTCAAGATTACCAAACAGCATCGGTCAGGACCATAGAGGACTTGGATAATATATTTGAAGACAAGGAATTTTCCGCACCTAGCAAAATCAGGATGGTGGAAGTTCACTTGCCAAAACTAGATGCTCCAATGAATTTGGTCCAACATTCGGTTATCACTTCTACTTGGACAGAAGATACGTATGAAAATGAAAGTGACTAGGAATAATTATGAGATTAATTTGGGATTTTAAATAACTTTTTTTATATTTTTGCGGATAAGGGATCATGGGAACGGATATCTATTACTTTATATTGTAGAGAGCTCTATTGATCGAAAGATAACACCTCATCCCAAAACTCGGCTTCGAGAATTGTCACCTTATTGAAGATTTCGACTAACTGTTCCACCCTATCTTGAGTGATTCCTTCTGTCAACCTTTCTAACTTCTCCACACCATTACGATAAGCAGTCAGATACTCCTCAGAAGTGTAATCGCACAACCACTCGTAATAAACACCCTCTTTCACCAAATTTGGGGTCTTCATACCATATTCCGCAGCTTCAGCATATCCATGTAAACAAGGAGCCAATGCAACCTTGATACCCAAATAATCTTCTTTCTTTCCAGTTTCAATGAGATAATTACAATAATTGACACATGCCTGTGCTGGTTGGATGGTGTTCAAATCAATGCCATATTTAGCCAACTTCAATTTGTGTCTTTCCAATTCTTCAGCAACATTATTAATAATTTGGGATTCACTTTGAATTGTGGCAATATCAGGCGCGGCAGAGGCAGCTAGGGCCTGGATTCTGGCATAATTGATCAAATAGACATAATCCTGTTTGATGAAATGGATAAATTGGTTATATGGCAATCTATTCAAGGAGATTTCAGTGATGAAACCATGGTTAGTGTATCTGAGCCAATTTGGAACGATGGTTGGATGGGTCTTCATATAATTGAAGAAATCTTTGTTATATGTAGGATGTTCGTTCTTGAAATGAGTAAGGGAAACGGTGGGTAATCCAACTGTATGATTCAAAGGACCCTTTCCATGACCAATCTTAAGACCGGTTGACATTGCCTTATGGATGTAGGAAATAGAAGCTTCGATCGAATTGATCAACTCACCCCCTTTGGAGAGATTGGATGAAATTGAAGATGCTAATGTGCATCCGGTACCATGTGTATTTTCTGATCTAATATATTGCGATTTGAAGATGAAATGATTGTCGGTGGAGGATTGATACAATATGTCGTAGATTGTGGTAGCAGAATCGTCATCTGTTGGATTTCCGTTGGAATCGAAGGGAATATGGCCTCCTTTGATAAGAACGTTTGTGCATTTAACCTTGGATTGTAATAATTTAGCCATTTCTTTGAGATCTTCGATAGACTCGATTTTCTTTGGCTCTTCCCCAACGATTCTCAAGATAGCCTCGGCTTCAACGAAGTTAGGCGTGATAAGAAAGGCCTTTGGAAACAACTTGTCAATGCACAATTTGATACTTGTCTCGTCGCACAAGGAAGCACCTGTTGAAGCGATCATCACCGGATCCAACACCATCATGACTTTTCCGAAATACGTGGGATTTTCTTCAATGAACTCGCTTATACCGTCTATGGCCTCGGAGGTCATCATACCAGTTTTGACCACATCGATGGAAATGTCGCTGAAATTTTGCCTCAAGATATCCTTGATGGTGTGTTTTGGAGTGACGTGGATCGAGATGACTCCAGTGGTGTTCTGGGCGGTGAGACCGGTGATACATGTCAACCCATAACACCCATGGGCCTGAATAGTCTTCAAATCGGCCTCGATTCCAGCACCGCCGGAAGAATCCGAGCCTGCAATGGTCAACACTGTGGAGATCTTCGAATTCTCGAACAATTCGTTATAATTAGTCGATTGGATTTCTACAATGGTCATGATTGAGATGAGTACACAAGAAAGAGCTGAGATTACGGATTGACAAGCCTATTTATAAAATCCGTCAAAACGCTACACGTGATAGGTCTATGGTCTACAATGGCCCTACATATCGCCTATGACAGAACAGAAGTTGGCCCTTGATGGCTACAATGGTCGCAATCTTAAAACAGTTAAGTGCATAATCGGCTGGATGCAGGTCATGTGACCCGATACTCCGATGACAGCATATTTGCAGATAGCACCCAAATAGGAAATCATACCACACATAGTTAAAACGACGAACATCTGTTGCCACTACGAATCCATATCAAATAAATTAACACGGTCAATTAGTGTGACAAATTCCCAAAAATTACATAGTGAGTGGTGATATCAGTCCAAAATCCGCATAAATAAAATGGACAGATTACAAAGATTATTAGGAGCCGGAGCTGGGGGTCTCGGGGCGTCTTCTATACCTCCAACCGATGCGCCATCTATTGATAATGCCGAAACGGTCCATATATCGTCGCTTGCCTTGTTGAAGATGTTGAAACACGGCAGAGCCGGGGTTCCGATGGAAGTCATGGGGTTGATGTTGGGAGAGTTCATCGACGAGTTCACGGTCCATGTGATCGATGTGTTTGCCATGCCTCAATCCGGTACTGGGGTTTCTGTCGAGGCCGTGGACGATGTTTTCCAGACCAAGATGATGGACATGTTGAGACAGACGGGTCGGGACCAGATGGTGGTCGGATGGTACCATTCACATCCCGGGTTTGGATGTTGGTTGTCCAGTGTGGATGTCAACACACAACAGTCGTTTGAACAGTTGAACAAGAGGGCGGTTGCCGTGGTCATCGACCCTATTCAATCCGTCAAGGGTAAGGTTGTGATCGACGCCTTCAGATTGATCAACTCCACCACACTCATGATGGGCCAAGAGCCAAGACAATCCACGTCCAATGTGGGACATTTGAACAAACCCTCGATCCAAGCGTTGATCCACGGGTTGAACCGCCATTACTACTCGTTGAACATCGATTACAAGAAAACCACAAACGAAATTAACATGTTGTTGAACTTGCACAAGAAGGAGTGGCAATCTGGGTTGAAGATGGTCAATTACGACACCAAACAAGAGCACAATTTGCACGATGTGGAGAAATTGGTCAAAATCGCCAAATCGTACAACGAGAGAGTTGTTGAGGAGAAGGAGATGTCGGACGAACAATTGAAAACAAGATATGTTGGTAAACAGGATCCGAAGAAACATCTCAATGAGACGGCTGAAAAGAGAATCGAGGAGAATATTGTTTCGTTGTTATCGGGAAATGTCAATTCATTGGCCATTAAATGAGGGTGGTGAAGTAGTGTATAATACATTAGAACGAGTGATATGTAGAACGAGCCATTCGGATATCATCCCATTGCCAGCATCGTCTCTATAAACATATGATTGAAAAAGCCTCTGAATTACCCCCTAACGGTGGTAATTACGGTAGTAATTGCGGTAAATGCACCCAGCCACTTGACACATTTCTCGAGTTGTTCCCATTTGGGCCTAGTGTCCTCGAAAATGGCAACAATGCCACCTCAAGTTGGTTCTAGAAACCGCCAGATACGGCGGCCGCCCCCACCAAGACACCAAGGCGTGGTCAAATGTGCGATAGGGTCGAAAACCACGCCAAGACGCCCAAAACACACGAATAAGCGTCATGACGGGCCAACCCGTCCCCCTGGCCAGATTTGTTCCATGCCACCATGTTGTCGAAAGAACCACCAGTATCGGGTAGCCTGTCTGCCATATAGCCCACCGGTTGCCACATGTAGCCACACGCAGGCGCCGTCCAGGGGAAATCGCAAGAACATGATGCAATCTGAGATCCAGGGGCAACAGTAATAATATGACGTCCGAGGATTCGCGTATTATTAACATATTAATTAACAGGCCCAATCGGGCCCAATTTGCCCCTTTCCCGCGGCAGACTTAAACTTGGTACCTGCGGCAGACAGCACACTGCGTCGCAAAACATAAACAAACAAGCGTTACCACACGAAGCAACCTGTCGCTGGTCCAAACGGGCCAGACAGATAAGCCAACAATAGGCACACATACATGTCATCCATTTCGCGGCTCTATTTAAAAAGATGTGACTTCCCGTCTAGATCTGAGTGTGGGACGGTTTTGTCTTATCAATTAACACTGTGAAATTCGTTTGCTACATTCCTTTATCCATTCCAACTAGCGGGTCTTCACTTTCGTAACTCTTTCCCACGCGCCCATCCGAACAAGCAAAAATAAAAAAATCCCAGAACGCAAGAATCCAGCCAATTATGTCCACCACCCCCAAATCCGAGCTCTCTCCCTCGCTTCCCACGCCATCTTCGAGTGGCTCGCGGTCCAAGACGAAATTGCCCATGATCGTGGACATTTCCATCGACGACTCGGGGAAACAGGTGTATCAGATCCACGAGACGTCCAAATTGGTCCGCAAGGAGATGCCCATCTCCAATTTCGTCTCCAACACCGTGTTGGACGAGAACATGATAGGCGACACCCCGACCCGCACCGTTCCCCTTTCGCTCCCACTCTCTCCCTCGCGCAAAAGAAGCTTGTCGCTCGATTCCGTCGAGGGCAGCAATGACGAGAGATATTCGCCACAATCCGCCAACAGAGACGACGGCGAGGTGTGGGGTCCCGAGGTCGAGGACGCCTTCGAAGAAGCCTTGCGAATCATCCCCAAGAACGGCTTGACCAAAATCAAGGTCAGTGGCAGGTCCTGTGGCAGAAACGAGTTGATCAGTGACTTCATCTTGCAGAAAACCGGCAAATTAAGAACGAGAAAACAGGTTTCTTCGCATATCCAGGTGCACAAGAACATGGGAAAGAACCCGGAATTGATAGACTTGATCAATAACGGACCCAACGACGAAGATGCGGCTAAGAACTTCGATAAGATCTTTTCCCGAATCACGTTCCAGAAATCCATCGGTGAAACGGTTTCCAACTCCAATACTATGGCGATGACGGCAAACCCCAACATCATCAAGAAGAGAAAACTCTCTGGTGTCCCCGGCCATCCCTCGATTGAAAACTTTTCCATGAGTTTCAATAATGACGGCGTTGATTACGAATTCACCAAGTTGGAGGAGCCAACCAGAAGAACATTACGAGTAAATGATAATGCAAAGATCGATAACAGATTCCCCTATCTTCTAAGAGATTTGGGCGGAATAACCTCCTCCTTGTCGGCTCCAATCATCCACAATTTGTGCAAGATCTCCTTGCCAGACATCTTATTGAATCAGGGTAAATTCGAGTCTAATTTGACTATAAAGCTCGATGATGAAGAAGATTATTCGGCTTATTCCCTCTCGACCAACGTGTACTCGTTTGGAAACGAGGTGTTGAAATTGAACGAGGATTTGTCTCTTTTCGAGGTCTCCCACAACAAAGTCTCAAACGAACGTTTGTTCAACTACTCCTTCTTGAACAAGTTCTGGTTGTTCTTCTTAAAGAATTTGAACGAAAATACAAACGAATACGACAAAAATTTCGCATTCAAGGGAATTACCATCAAACAAATCATTCATCGAAATGACGTTGCTTCAACAGTAAAGGCGGTATTATTATGGGAATTCATCAATATTGGAACCTCGATGGCAACAGAAAATTACACTGTATCCAATTATTTGAAATTGCCAGAGTTCAAGATAACTGCTGATACGAATATTCATCCTCAGCCAATTTATTACCAACCGGGAGTAAATTACAATTATCCCCATCTAACTCATTCTGCTACAACTGCAAGTAGCAATTACTCCTTACCTATGACCGGCACTACAGCTACTTCATTAGACACTATTCCGCAATTTGTCGCTACTCCTCAAATCCCATGTATGCAAGATCCGCAGACAATTGGAGGTGTTTCGCCATTTATGGAACAATCTGTTTATCCTGTTACGAATCCCGTCATCAATGAAAATGACTTTCTTCCCGGAATGTGGTGATAGACTTCATCCTTCCTTTTAACGACACATTGCATTTCAATATTAATCTATTGGTAAAGATTGTAGGGTGTAGAATGTAGAATGTAGTCCGGCGTAGACTGAAGGGCCATCACTATAGACTAGGAAAAAATTACCCCCTCGGCATTAGAAACAACTCTCTACTTCTTTTGTTGTTATTTTTTGAATCAGGTAATGTCTTGGGTGATGCGAACATGTGCCTTTGTTTTGAATTCTCCTCTGCTACATGCGGAACAGGGATGTCCAAATCTATTACCAAGTAGTGCCACCAGTTCATGGACATTCTCAGTGGATCTGAGACATCATCAGACATTTAATGGTGTGTTCAATTGCAGATATGGCTGGTTGAAAGATAAGAGATTGGGGTTCTAGGTTGATATCGGAGTGCATTCGAACCCCGAAAGCAGCAGACTTGCCGGAAATGGAATCACGATTATTTTATAGATTTTAATGGCTCCATATACATGAGCTGTATTATTATTAATTTTCTACGGAAGATGCAAAAAATAGTTGGTGTTAAAGGATGCTGCATAGGTTGATGAAGGCTCCAGATTGCAACCAACACCAAAAATGGGGACATCATTGGACTACAAATTACTGTAGTAGCTTTGTAGTGGCTTTGTTGAATACTCTTTTTGTTTGAATTATTATTGTTTTTTTATTTGCAAGCTTGTTCTATTACAGTCACTTCATTCAATATCCAAGACGATCCAACCCAAGCCCATTCTACACATTCCTTCCTCTCCCTCCATTTCTCGTCGAATAACACCATAATAGAAAGATATTTCCCTTCACACAATTCTTTTCTTCTATTGAATTAAATATAATATCATTAATGGTCATTATCTGTCAACTTCCGTGTCAGTAACACCTTGCATATCATCGTGATAAGCGAACTGAGCCACCGTTCTTCATCCATTACTCAACACCACAACCGTATAAGTTTACATTATGAGAATATTATTATAAGAACGTGTCAAGATGAAGTCCCAAATCGCATTATTGCTCACAATTTTCACGTTTTATCTCGTTTTCTGCCACTTACCCGCAACCCCTAACTCATTTGCAGCCGTCGACCTCTTGCAACCGTCGAACCAATTCTCGCTCAAACACATTTACCACCATAATATTGGAAAAAAACACAAAATACACAAACGGTGGGATGTTAAGTTGTCGATTTTGGATAATCATGATCCTGACCCCGTTTATCCTTCGTTTACTAGTGTTCTCTCAGCCAAAAGCCGTCCGAATATCATAAAAAGATTGGTTGATAGACATCCAGACTTCATCGAAGACTATTTTAGAAGCTTGGACTTCAATAAGCACGAAATAAACCTCGAATGGCGGGATGATATCATACAAATACCGGAAATAACAGATAGAGGAACCATCATCTCGTTGGCCCAAATGTCTTCAATGGCCTATAAAAAGGTCCCCGAAGATGCTGGTTGGGTCGATGTTGCTGCTCAATACAACCAAACCGTCGACGTTGGTTGGGACGATGATGGAATTCGTGGCCATGTCTTTGTCAACGGCGATAACTCAACAATCATCATCGGTATTAAAGGAACCTCGGCCAATGCCTTCTACAGCGACAACACGGAAACATCGAGCAACGACAAAATCAACGATAATCTACTCTTTTCATGCTGTTGTGCAAGAATCAGCTATCTTTGGTCCACTGTTTGTGATTGTTTCGAGAAATCATACACCTGTAATCAAGATTGTCTCGAAAAGGAGTTATATCGCGAGGACCGCTATTACCAGGCATTATTGGATCTTTATCGTAATGTGACTACATTATATCCGGACACAGAAAACATCTGGGTGACTGGACATTCCTTGGGCGGGTCCTTGGCCTCGTTGCTAGGAAGAACATTCGGGTTGCCGGTGGTTACATTCGAAGCGGTTCCAGAACTCTTGCCAACAAAGAGATTGCATCTCCCAATGCCTCCTGGCTTGTCTTCCAATTACGAGAATATCTGGCATTTCGGCCACACGGCGGACCCGGTGTTCATGGGGACTTGCAACGGCATTACCTCGAGTTGTTGGTCTGCGGGTTATGCCTTCGAGACCCAATGTTTCTCGGGGAAGACGTGTGTGTTCGATACGGTTACTGATTTGGGGTGGTATGTGTTGATAACCCATCATAGGATCGACTCGGTCATCAACGATGTGTTGTTGACCTACAACGGTACGGCGAAATGCACCGACCCCCCGCCATGCTACGATTGTTACGATTGGACTTTCTCCAGCAAAAAGACGTGAGTTGAACTGATGTTGCCAGCGGTAGACATATTGCAACCTATCCGTATGTATCATGTACCACAGATTCTGTACAAGGACATAGACAGCAGCCTTGTTGCATAAGGCAGTTGAATACGCACAGCGTTGGTCTGGATGCATAACAAGTGAAATTTAAGCGGGAGACAACAGGGTGGTAATATAATATTGGGGCTACAAGAAACTAAGGCAGGCATCGTATATAAAAGTGTGTAATGGAAATTATCTCTTATACAAGGAGACGGACCAATGCCTTTGTATCAACCGTTGAGCTGGACTCGGTGTTTTCTGCGGTGAGTACACCTCTCACTATGAACTATAACCCAATTTAACAATACATGAAATAAATACAAATGGCGAAAAATGAATGCAAAACGAAGAGTTTCTTCTTTTAAGTTTACTTTAGCTTAGAACTTCATGTGCTTGGAGGACTTGGACTTGTGGGTCTGTCTCTTCTTGTAGGCCACATGTCTCGATTCTCTCCAGCCGGAGGTGGACACCTTTTTCTTGGAATCGACGTCCATTTCTTCCTTCTTTTCCTCTTCTTCGTCCACGATTTCCTCGCCTTCTTCGGCCTTCTTCTTCTTCTCGTCGAGCTTTTGCTTCTTCAAATCGGCTTGAAGTTTGGCATTGATTCTCTTATTTCTTTCGTCGACGTAAGTTTGGAACTCACCAGCTCTTTTGACAGACTTGGCTCTTAACTTGGACTTGGATCTTAATGAATGGGCCATTGTAAATATACTTTATTTATGTGTAAGGAGGTTGTGATTGGGGTTCAATTGGGACATTTCAATAAATTTGAAGAAAAAATATCTTTAGATCGGTAGGGGGACGTCCTCATCGGGGAACAAGAATAACAAGTGCAAATACCAATACGTGAACGAACCATATTGTGCATCACGTGCAAACAAACGGATGTATGCCCACCGCCCTAGAACAACGCGAAACACAGTCACAACACCCAACCCCACTTACCCTCTCGTCTTACTAAGAACAAATTTTTACCACAGTGAGACGACCCTCTGCTCACAGCGGCAAGAACATTAAAATATAATTAAGAAAATATCTCTGATAGAAAGATTAGTTAGCACGAACTAGAGAGAATCATACTAAAATGTAAGTGAACGGTGCGATATGATACAGATTGCGATTGTAATTGTTATGAGAATATAAAGGAGAGAAGAAACTGGCGTAAAAGGAGATGGAACAGGGGGATCCAATCCAATGTAGAACACTATTATTATGACAAGAAACATCCAATCCTTCCAAACAACTCACCCCAACATACTAACATCGCAGGGCTAATCTTAGAACTCAAAAAAGACTTGCTGCTAGTGTCATTGGTGTCGGTAAGAGAAAGGTTTGGTTAGACCCAAACGAAACCTCTGAAATCGCCAACGCTAACTCCCGTCAAGCTATCAGAAAGTTGTACAGAAACGGTACCATCGTCAAGAAGCCAGTCACCGTCCACTCCAGATCCAGAGCTAGAGCTTTATTAGAATCCAAGAGAGGTGGTCGTCACACCGGTTACGGTAAGAGAAAGGGTACTGCTGAAGCCAGAATGTCCTCCGAAGTCATCTGGATGAGAAGATTGAGAGTCTTAAGAAGATTGTTGGCCAAGTACAGAGCTGCTGGTAAGATCGACAAGCACTTATACCACTCCTTGTACAAGTCTGCCAAGGGTAACACTTTCAAACACAAACGTTCTTTAATCGAACACATCATCCAAGCCAAGGCTGAATCTGCTAGAGAAAAGGCCTTAAACGATGAAGCTGAAGCTAGAAGATTAAGAAACCGTGCTGCTAGAGAAAGAAGACAACAAAGAATCTCTGAAAAGAGAGAAGCTTTACTTAAAGATGAGTAAATTACCTCAAGTTTTCTGTATTAGTTAGTTCATCTTTATAATTGATTCATTGTTTAAGACGAGTTCTCTTTTAGGTTGGAGGGGGCTTTTATTAGATGGTTAATGGTTATTCTTTTAAATGTATATCATCATGGTAATAAAAAATCTGTATAGAGTGTGTAGATGGGTTTCCTTCCTACTTCTCTTGTAGTCCTTGGTGTGTTATGGCTGATAGGGAGTGCAAAATTCTTCAGTGCGATTGATTACTGTATTGGGAAATGAAAAACATCAGTCAATACATGAAGCGAAAGTGTTGGAAATTAATCTTTCTATTGTAATGTGTTATGGGTATGAAGAATCTAGAGATCATTATCGTTACAATTTTATTACTGAGCAGATAGAATACAATTGTTGGAGTAATTAAGTAATTAGAGGGATTAACAGCTTTATCTAAATTTACTTATACAAGGAGTGGCTGTAGATGTTGTAGACAGTGTAGAAATGATCCAATTCATAAAGAAAAGGAGAGATTTGAAATTAAAGTATTAACTCCGAGAAACAACAAGGAGCATTTCTTGATTTGGAGCAAATACAGGTGTGTTTAGATGAAGTAACTATATCTCACACATTCGTGTTGAACTCTGAGCTATAAAACGTATCTGTATCAATTAGGGAGTGAGAACCATATTTACGAGAGTAGCGAATAGGTGTAGATGTTATTGTCTTCAGGATAAGACTGGGGTGTTCTAGACTACATCTTGAAATACCTGATATTTAAACAATTTCGATGGAGACAAAAGAATAAATGCCAAGCCAGTTTCATAAATTCTTGCTTTTACCAATAGTATAAAGTGACACATATATATGAGATATATCACCGATCACCAGTTAAGAGCCCATATAATCGATTAAGGTCAGACTATTCGTATAACAAATTGTACATCATCAGCCTTCTCCATCTAATCTCTGGTGTAGAGCTCTTTAGTGTGTTGGGTTGATATGGTAATTATAAAAGTATTTAGTGACTTTATGGAAATGAAAAAATGTCAATATATGATGTGAAATGTAAGATAAAATGGCGACAAAATAATCTTCTCTGCAATGGACCATGAAGATAATTCTTGAGCCCTCTTTATTTCTGTGGTTTATAACCATATCGGTGGATGTTGGCGAAATTATGGAAGGACCAGATGATCATCACTGTACTCGTATTAAAAGTATGGAGAAGGACTGTAGAGACTTTAGATAAATAGCATGTTGCAGCTCAGGTCAGAAGAGAAGAGCAAATGAGAGTTTTCAGGATGCTAGAGCCGTCATAGTACACAGAATATAAAGGCCAAAATGAGATCAAGAGAACGGACTCCAAAAGTTATCACATACAAATAATCAGGAGCACCGAGTTGTGGAACGATATCAATCGAGTGTGTTGAGAACAATACACGAGAAGTGATTGGTAAAGGAGTATCCAGACTGAATAGCATAGAGATAGAGGTACTAATTACAGATAAAGGGTAGGAAATGCGAGATAAAGTGTCTCGATAGGATAATACCAGGTCTACATCACTACATGAAAACAAAAATGATAAAAAATACCCCTTTGTTTATGTTTGCAATTTTTCACCCAATTATTAACAGCAATCGCTAACCTGCGAACCTCTATAAAAACTACATAGCTTAGTCCTAGACATTAGTAATGTCAAACAGTGATCATTCGATGGAATCTCCAAACAACACAATCCATCAAATAGTTCTTATCCTCTCACGCGTCACAACATCCCTTCTCTCGTATCCCTGGCTATACGGTTGCAGCTCCACATCCTGCAACCGCGGTTATCACACATCTCGGTTGACACACCAAAGACATATAATCGCTACAACAAATTGCACACCTCCAACCATCATCACACCACAAGGACCATGTCTGAAGCTAAGACCCCCGTTTCGTCGCCCAAATTGCAACCCATAATACCGCAGACACCGTCGCCCCAGAAGAATGTGTTGCCTGTTTCGCCGTCGTTGAAAAGAACGTCCAGTGGGACGTTGGTGTCGCCCAAGACACCGTTGAACGACATATTATTGTCGCCGGGGAGACCCGATATTGACGATGTTTCACCAAACAGATTATATCTCTCGCCTGTGCGGAGACGGAATCCCGAGGACTCTCCGTCGCGGAAAAACAAGGAGGAATTGAAGGAATTGAGTGCGAATTTGAAGACCCGGTTGAATTATGCCTTTGTCAAGTTACAGAAAGGCTTGGAAAACAAGTCGCTAGAGGAATTGGAGAAGGATCTCCCCAGAAAGACAGAAATCTCGTCGAATGACGATGCTCACAAGGAACTTTTGAAGAAATTGAATGCGTTGGAGAATAAGACCCTTGCACCTCCCGCTGTAACCCAGCCGAGAAACATCCCTATATCCAAGAAATTAAATATAAACACAAATAAGAACCCGGAGGAGGAGGCCATTCTCTCGTTGATGAGTTTGAGCAGTCCCACCAAGTTCCAATCGTTCGAAAAGACCCATGTTTCGCCCACCGCCTCCTCTCATAGCTTGCAGAAGATAGTGAACGAGAAGAGACATTTCGATGACGATGAGACCGATGTTGAGACGGACGAGGAATGATTTGGCTGGTGGGTATTTTTCTGCTATGTATTCTATTGTTTTTGTTGTTGTTTATTAGATATATTTAAAGGCTTAGGAGGAGACATTAATTAATGATTATTTATTTATTTATTTTCTATACCATAAATACCGCGCCATTAGAAATCATCCTCAATGGAGTTCAAATTGATGGCTTCACCGGGCTTGAATGGCGGTAAGCCCAAAAATGGACATCCGTCGCATCTGAAAGCATCTCCCAAGGAACACGAGTTGCAACCACCGGTCTTTCCTTGGATGGTGAAGTCGATTTCAGCCAAGTCATCGCTATCAAATTGAACTTTATTAGTCTTCAACTTCTCTTCGATTCTGATGGCCTCTTGGGTGGCATTTCTGGCCATATTCGATAAAACATTATCCTGCAAACTCTTTTGCTCGTTCAATTCCTGTTCTTCCAACTCCTTCAACCCACAAGTACAATCCTTACAGGCCTTCTTACGCTTCTTTCCGTTGATATCACAACTCCTGGGGATGATCACACTCGACGTGAGTCCATTGAGAACCAAGTCGTTCTCGTTGATCTCCTCCTCATCGGAAGATTGGTCGAAATACACCAACTTGGTCTCGTTGAGTTTATTCAATTGTTCGTCATCCGAGCCTTTTTCGGAGGAAGAGGAGATGGCCAACTTCTTAAAGGGGTTCTTTCTGGCGATACCGCCGGTCTTTCTGGCCAATTTGATGGTTTCATTCACCGGCTTGATCCATTTGGACGCCCCTATGACAAACCCAACGGTGATCAATTCCAAGTCCTGTTGAGTAGGTAAATCACCTATTATTTCACCATTAGGCAACAAAAGATCGAACAATTTGGCCAAAATCTTGGCATTTATTGGCGAATCCGAGGGTGCCAAATAGATTATCTTGTTGTATTTTTCTTCGATCTTGAATATAGACGTCAATAAACTCTGACTCAATACACCTTCGTTGGAATATTGGCTTCTGGCAGCTATCACCTTATCGGCATGGTCCGAGACAATGAGGGGATGCAATAATAATAATATCTGGGACATTTTGGCTGTTTATGACTATGAAATGACCCGTTTCTCTTGTAATAAACGATGTATTGGTTCTATCTAATTGGGTGAAAAACTTGTTTTAACGATACAACTCCCAACACAAACGATCTTGTTCTTGACTTCGCTGTCTCCACCAACTTCTCTTCTAATATATTAACTTAATAATAATCTTTCTTTCTTCTTCCGCTCATTATCTTCGGATCCCTCTCTATATATCATTAGTCAGATGACAGATATCGTCGTGTGCAACACGCCGGTCGGCGTTTGAGAAAAAGAAAATGTCGGTGGGTGCACGAAATTCTCTCGCAGCCTGACAAAGATAACAACAGTGATTGGCTCTATTAGACGGTTACGCGGGTTACCAGCAGATAGGCTGTATTTGCTGGCGATGAGATGACAGAGAAGGGACTTTTTACTGGATCGGGTATGTGGTGGTGTTGTGTGGTGTGTCACGGACAGACGGAAGCAATAGTACTGTTTGTAGCGGTGTAGTGTAGTGTATTAGTGTGGTGAATCAACTGTGTGCGCCCTTCGCCGATAGACACTTTATAGTTTGTGAGCCGTAATCGCAGTGTCTGCAACGGAAATCAACTCCGCTCCAACGCACATACACCCATTCGCCATTAAATCTTATTAGACTATTAATAATCGCCATCGTTTGACCAGTCATATGATGTGTTATCGCGCTCTTCATGGTTCATCTCTCCCTCACGCAGAGTTCTTTCTCTTCAACACGTCTTCCTCTGCAACCGTCACCTTTCGCATCCCCCTTATCAATTCCTTGGTCTCCTCGTTGTGATCATCCTGTTTGCCGTCTTCGCGTCTCTCTTCCTCTTCCTCCTCCTCTTCCCCCTCGTCCTTCTCGATCTTGGTGTCGTCATCCTCGTCGTCCTCGTCCTCTTCCTCGGGATATCCGCCCAATTTCAACACAACCTTGTTGACGATCTCGTTCCAGTCCATCATACCACCCATCCCGATGTCACCATACGACCCCACGACCTTTTCCACCGGTTTCAATACCTCTATCCACGGCATTTCCTCCTTGATCAACTTCAAATGTCTCTTGGTGGCTGCAGAGTTGTAGGCATAACTCACCATTGCCGGAGCTAATAGGATGGGATATTGCGTGTTCCATGCTCTCACCACATTGGTCAATAGATTGTCACATAATCCAAGCGCAATCTTCGATAACGTGTTGGCGGTCAATGGAGCAATGATCAAGATATCGGCCCATCTTCTCAATTCTATGTGCAAAACAGGGTCGGTTCGAGCCCCCCACGTCTGCCATTCGTCCTTATCTCTCCAGATCTGGACATTAGTGGCAAATTCGCCTCGAGAGATGAAAAATTCCGCAGATTTCGTCAAAATGATCTGAATGGAGATCTTGTCATTCTTGTATATTTCCTCCAATTTGGATATTATCAACCGGATCTTGTTGGTGGAAATGGACCCGCATATTCCGATCAATATGTGCAATTTGCCGTCATCTTGCGGCAATCTGGGGTCGATATTCGAGTTGGCCTCCTTCTTAACTATGGGCTCCAATGCCTCTGCGATACTGCGCTCATTGACCGACGAAGAACGTGATCTCGACCGTTTGTCGTCCACAAAGAAATGCGTGTGAGGCATGTTATTGGACGACCCGCCATTTCCATTGGAATTGTTCTTATTCTCGTCAAGGGACTCCGTCAAATGTGACGTAGGGCTTATACTTCTAAGCGCCGGTGCAGACACGCCGGGCAAAGAGTTGTTTGTTCCGAAGGTGGGGCCATTGGAGCTGGGGATGGCGGGGGATTTCTTCAAATATGAAGCATCTTTCTTGAAGAGGAGATTACCCGCGATATTTGTGCCCATTGGCGAGGGCGACCCGGTCTTGGACGTGTTGGTGGAGTGTAGTATTGGTGGGGGTGAGGGACATCTCAAGTTGGAGAGCGCCATAACCGACGGCGATGAATGGGGCTCTTCTTGGTTCAATTTGGGCGGATTGCCGTCGAATTTGACTTTGTTCTCTTCTTTCTCTTCCATGCTGAATATGTGGAATGAGCTATTACGTTGGTATTCGGAGTGTAAAGTTGGGTGAGCTTATCTAGTGGATTGCAATTTTAGATGAGATATCGGTTGGGACACGGTGGTGTAGGGATGGCGTGGTGGGCATGGTGGGTAGCGCGGTGTGTTGTGTGCTGTGTTGTGTTGCGTGTGGTGGTGTATATGGAACTTCCATGTGAATTCGACTGATTTGCTTTATCCCTCCTTATTCACATTCGTTCCTTTGTTTGGTGGACAGATACCCACTAATGAAGTGCATCGCCCAATTCCATGATATATCTCTTTCTCCTCGAAATTCAGTAATTGGATAAAAGATTCCGATCTCCTTGATGTCCTCATTATTTGGTATCCTTATTCTCTTACTTCTCTTACTTCTTTTCATTCTCTTAGTCCTCTTACTTCTCACATCACGTGCTACATTACAACACACCAACACATCACTTAACACCAACAAAAACAATATTCAAATACTGAAAATTCCCCTGAAACCCCAATTCAACCTCTCCGTCTCGTTTCAACAAAAATTATTCCACATTTTTTTCAAATCTCACTTTCTTCATCTCTCCACCTTCTTCCTTAAAGTCACGTGCACATACCAATTCTCTAGTATATAGATATTCTCCCCTTCTTTATAATAATAATAGATGTTTTTTCTTTTCGTTTTCATTTTCATTTCTTCACCCTAATGATCCCATCTCACACCTCTCCAATCCTACACAATGCAATGCTATTCATATATTGCCTCTGCTCTACTTTCTGGTAGCCTTACTCGAATTGACAAATCTACCCTTACCAACCTTCACTCCACTTCCCGGTCTAACATTATTAACAAACGGACTGATGTAATTGTCGGCACTTCCACCCCCAATCCATTGGTCCAAAATCTTCTCGTTCTGTCTTCTTTGCCAAGCATCGTCCTTGAGCGCCTTTTGGTATTCCTTCTGGTCCTCTCTAAGCAAGATGGTTTCCTGTTTCTGGTTCACTTTATTGTGTTGATAACCGGCATTACCTTGCAATTTCTGCTGGTTTTTGGACAATGGAGATGGAATCGAGTACTTCTCACCACGCTTGATCCATTGGAAGTTCTTCTTCAAATGCGGGATAATCTCACCGGTTCTGGAATCAACAGAGATGGCACATCTCAATAACGTAGCTCCACCACAATGAGGACAGAAATGTCTTGGCTTCCCGTCCTTACTGAACGGAGTCATACGGAAACATCCGTGACATCTGTACATGTAATTTCTGACTCTTTTGATTTGCAAACCCGACAAATAATTCATCAAATTGAGACCAATTTGCATCGAAACATTCTGACACGCGAAATCCCCAGTGGCTAACGCAACCTTGATCTTGGGTATGTTGGCGGAAGACTCGTTATCCACGGTATTTGCGTCCTTTTGGATGGATTCGATCAAATTTTCCGGAGTGATCCATTCTCCATCGTCGTCAGATTCGTCGTATTC
Organism: Nothofagozyma chilensis; assembly: GCA_030573195.1. Classification (NCBI taxonomy): domain Eukaryota; kingdom Fungi; phylum Ascomycota; class Pichiomycetes; order Serinales; family Cephaloascaceae; genus Nothofagozyma; species Nothofagozyma chilensis. The sequence continues at coordinate 281,641 of JAJMCV010000090.1, forward strand.
TTCATCTAAGGATGGTTTTGGTTCTTGTGTGGTTTCTTCTGGCTCAACCGTCTCTTCTTGGACCTCGACAGTTTCGGCCTCTATGACCTCAGTCTCTTCAACAGAACCTTCTTGTGTAGCAGCCTCTGCCTCTCTCTTGGCTCTTTGTTTCTTACCACCTCTTCTTCTTTGTTTCTTCTTTATTTCCGGCTGTGGCTGTTGCTTTCCTGGAATGGTGGTCCATTCGGTATCTTCTTCTGGAACTTCCTGTTCGGTCTTAATCTCTTCCACGCTTTCCCCAGCTTTCTTCGCATTCTTCACCTCCCCTGGATATTGTCTTAGTCTCCAGTCTCCGCCATTCAACTCGCATTCCAATTCATAAGCCAAGGCTATGACATGGATATCGTTGGCTGACAACACCTGGAAATCACCCGTCAACTTGGCGAAATCGCTCACTTTCTTTATGAATTCCCTCTTAGGATGTCTAACCGTCAAAGTATTGTTCCAGATCAATAATTGTCTCTTCACGTTCTCGTCCTTCAATTCGCTGTATACACCTGGAGTGGTGACGAAATTTGTGGCATATTGTTGCAAATGACTGGCACTTTGGGTAATTAAGGGACCTGCATCCAACACAAGGGTGTTTATCTTCTTTATTTCACTCATTTTGGCCGTATTTTCGCTCCTTTCTTCATAATTGATTCTCATTTTGGCTGAAAAAAAATATATTTAATCCGCATGAAAATCCGGGTAATCTCATCGATTCGCCCTACCAATGGCACAACTAGTACCTACAAATGGTACACTCTCCTACAATTGTCTCTCCCTCTACATCTACAATTCTCTATCAATATCTATATTACAAATATGCACTTTTCTCTACGTAGTCCAAAGTCTGGCCTTTCCATCCGCACCAGCACTGAATAACCACGCTTCCTTTGGATGCCAAACAACATCCAAAACACCCAAACTATTAACCACCTTATGACCAGTCAACTTCTTCAATGGAACAATCACTGGATTTTGCATGAAATCATCTGAGACCTTACCGTGCAAGACATTGATGGACCCATCATCGGAGGCCGAACAAAGTAATGGATAACCTCCCTTGTGGAAGGCAACGGCTCTCACAGCCTTCTCGTGGTAACGCAAAGTCTTGTATGGGGTGGTGGAAAGATCCAAATCGTGCCAGAGCACTCTCTTATCGTATGACGAGGCAATCAAGTTATCACCTCTTGGATGGATATCGATGGACGACAACCATCTTGCACCCGGCATCAATTTCTTTTGCAACACTTGTTGGGCCAAATCGTAGATTCTCACGTATCTTTGAGAAGCAACGAAGATTTGAGGCTTACTTGGATGGAACTTGGCGTCCACTATTATACCCTTAGACTTTCTGAATGGGGCTTGAGAAGAATGTTTAGACAATTGATGAATAAGAACAGAAGTGTTGGCGGAATCTGGAGACACGGTGATGAAATAGTCACCCTTTCTGTGCCATGAGATCTTCTTGACACTCTTTCTGGTCTCGACGTAGATGGAGATACCTTGGATGGCTTGTTCGGTGGTTGGTTTGATCCATTTGGCAACAGTCTTCTTCTTTGGCTCTTCAACTTCGTCGTTGATTTCTTCGTTTTGTTCTTGGTTAACATTAAGATCGGTGTGTTTCTTCTTTCCAAACACATCGTAACCAAAACCAGACTCAATACGTAACTTTCCGGCATTTTCAATGTCAAAGCCAAAGATTGGTGGGACAATGAGATACACTCTTTCTCCACAGGCAATGGCCAAAATACCACTGTTAGCATCAGGATTCCATTCCAACGAATCAATGTGATCATCGGTATTCTCCTTCTTATCTATTAATTGTAACTTGTACACTTGTCTGCCGGTCAAGATTTCCCATATTCTGACAGAACCGTCGTCTGAACCAGTGGCCAACCATAAGCCGGTTGGGTCAATGGAGATGGTTCTGATCTTGTCTTCATGGCCCTCGTAAACTGTAGAACACATGATAGGGTAAGGCTTCAAGGTGCTTGGATCTGGTAAGTCTGGAATCAACGACTCGGGGTCGATGTTCAATTTGTTGTGACGAACACGAGGTGCAAGATAAAGATCCAATTGTCTTTCAAACATCTCGGTGACACCTTGTCTATAAGCAGGGACCTTTCTGAAGGCATCGAACTTTTGGGGAATCACATGAGTGGCTCTCTCAGAAGGATCCATTTCTTCCCAAGCTTTCTTTTCTTCTTCGGTCAATAAGTATTCAGCTGGTGGATTGTAGGATTCTTCTGTCTTTGGAGGTGGTCTTTGTGGGGCTCTAAGGTTCATTATATGGTTATTTTCTGTGTCATTGTCGTCCCAGATCTCGTATTCTTTGTTGAAATCTTCATCTTCGTCCTTCTTTGCTTGCGAAGGAAGAACAATTCTACCCTCTCTGATGGCTCTGACGATCTTCATGATTCTCTTGGCTTCGTGTTTGGAAGGAACGAATCTTCTCTTTGGCTCGGGAATGGCCTGTAATGGCATGACCTCGGTCCTGGAAGTGAACCATTCGATGGTTGGCTCGTATGGATTGATGCTCTCGTCGGTCATTTGGTTCTTTTGGATCTTATCGATCAATTCCAACTCTTCGTTGGTCAAATTCAACGAAGAACCGGTGTTTTGGTCCAATAACCCGGTCCAACCCTCTGGTAAGTCGATGGACTCCAATAATTGGTCCAAGGCAGAACCTCTGGCCGGTCTCATGATTCTCTTCCCGTTGATGTCGTACCCAATGTGTGGCATCTCATCATAAGCAGCTAATGGAACATTCCCAATGGTGTTGAAGTTGTCGTGGTCCGAGTCGTCACTGTCGTAAACCGGCTCAATTTCCGGCTTGATGATTCTGAATCTCCCGTCGGAATACGTTGTTTCTATTTCCTTGTTGTCTGCGTCATTAGGAGACGATAATCTTCTCAATTTGATATTGGATAACTTATCGGTGATCGATCTGGAATCGTCATTTGGCTCGTCGGAGAAATCCTCCGAGTCATAATCGCTCATGTCGTCTTCTTCGCCCAATAACTTCTCCAATTCAGCATCACTATCTTCTTCCTCCTCCTCTTCTTCCTCATCGTCACTGGCTTCAACATCAAGTAACCCGCTCACATTGATCTCGTCATCCGACTCCTCTTCCAACTCGTCTTGCGTTCTCTTTGAAATTTTCGGCAAAACACTTTTAACTGTGTCTTTGGGTGCAGATCTGGCCATATCGAGCGCTAACTAATGTTATACTTCAATAAAATGTCCTCTGTGTCGTTTTCTTGGTTGCATCGCTATGTTCAAAAAGTTTCACAAATTTTTTTGATACCGCTGTGGTAGGGTAATCCCGTCTCATCTCTAGCCGTCGTGTGGGGGACAAAGCGAAACACCTCTACACCAGATCTATCAGAACAACTGATGAACAGAAACTACTGTCAATTCAATATATACAATAATCATTCTCATACCCCAACCAGTTTTGGCGTTGTATTCGGTTTCAAATATCAAAAAAAATCCCGTTTCAATTTCCCCCCTCAAATCACCATGGCCATTGAACAACTCATTAAACAAGGCGAGGAACAATTGGACAAAAAGGAGTTCGAGGCCGCTATTCAATCGTTCACCTCGGCCCTTGTCGAAAACCCAACCGCTTACAAGGCCTTGATCAGCCGTTCCATCGTCTACCAAAGATCCAAACAATACGATTTGGCCCTCATCGACATCGAGAAGGCCCTCACCGTCAGTGAATTGAAGGGAAACAGAGAAAATATCGGTTATGCGGTGTTCAGAAGAGGTTTGGTTCAATTTGCCGTGAAAAAATACCCCGAGGCCTTGGCGGACTTTGAAAAGGCCCACGCCTTGAATGTCAAGGATAATACCCTTCCGATCTGGAAACTCAAGGCTCAAACTAAGGTGAAGGAGCTTAATGGGGGCGAGGAGCCGGCTAAACAAGAGGAGAAGGTCCGCTCTCCTCCTTCTACAGCTAAATCCACAGACATAGACACCATTAACAAATTGGCTCCGTTGAAGATCAAGATCAGAGAAGATTGGTACCAATCGTCAAATGCGGTCACAATCACCATCTTTGCCAAAAACATCGACAAAGAAAAGGCTAACATACACTTTAATAACAATTCGTTAAGTATTACATTTCCTACCACTGATAACTCGGAATATAACTACAATCTCGATCCATTGTTCGACGAGATAGACCCCGAGAAATCCTCATACAAGATCATGTCTACCAAGCTTGAAATCGTTCTTTCCAAGAAGAGATCTGTTAAATGGAGCACCTTGGAACGCTCCGCAGACTCCATAGTTCCTCAAGTCGACTCGGCAACGGAAACTAAGGAGATTACGAGCGCAGTTCCAGCTGCTCTTGCTTATCCATCATCTTCGAAAAATAAAATTAACTGGAATAATTTCAAATTGGACGATGAGGATGAGGAGCCGGAAAAGGATGATTTCTTCCAATCCGTCTTCAAGAATGCTGATACCGACACCCAAAGAGCAATGATGAAGTCATACACCGAAAGTAATGGTACCGCTTTGTCGACCAATTGGGATGATGTCAAGGCTAAGACCTTTGAGACATCTCCTCCTGATGGTATGGTTGCCAAAAAGTGGTAAACCAGTTGTAAGCCATTTGCTAATGAATATTTAAATAAAACTTATTGTATTCCCATTCCCTTATACTTCGCCATTTAATTGTTTAAATTTGGAGTCCTTCCAATTCTCGTAATTCGTATCTATAACATTGAAACTGTCATCGCAGTTTTCTTCAAACACCTTGGACCTTCTGCTTCTTCTCTTCTTCCTCTTCATCTTCTCCATTTCCTCGGTTAATTTCAAATCAAATTGAGTATTGATGTTCAATTTGGGATTGTTGACTACCCTGCTGGCGGAACTCATACGAAGAGACGAGTTGGGCAATCCGATCCCTATTCCATTGCGGCCCACACTGGCAGCACCTCTTCTGATCGGAGTGTCTTCAATTTTGGCTAAGGGTTTACGTTTGATGGTCGAGTTGGCTTTTTGGATCATGTTGCTATTACTTCTCCTGGCAACGGTACTTGGGGCAGAGCCACTGGTGGATAATATACGGCGATTTGTACTGGCAGTACCAGCACTCACACTGCGTGTTCCCATATAACTAGGCTTTCCATTACTTGTCTGACCAGTTGAATCCAATCTCTCCAACTTCAGCCAATATCTCTCGTTATTCACAAACAATTCGCCATTCTCCTTCTCGTAACTTAATAGATGTTTCTTGATTCCCTCAATTAATTTGGGTAGTAATCTATTTATCTTCTTTCTGGTTCGTTCCTCTTTTAGAAGGATCTTTGACGAATTTCTGCTCAATAGCCTAGAAGAATCCTTTGAACTCTCTTCTAGTTCTGTCTTCTCTATCAATAAGCCCTCTAAATTGTCAATCAACGAGAACATACTGCTGAACAGACTGTAGATTTCTTTCAATCTAATCAATTCTTGTTCGTGTTTCATTAAGAACATTTCATCATTTCCCGTCTGTGTAATATATTGTCTTTGTTCGTTGGTGAAATGAAGCTTATTCCATAGTTGTTCAATCTCAAATTGAAGATTGGATACAAACTTGACGATATTCTCGTTTCTTATTCTAATCAAATGGTTCAATTCCAATTCTAATCGGATGATGGTCTCGTCATCTAGCTTGTTTTTCAGATTAGAAAACTTATCAACATGATCTATTTCCAATTTTCTCCAAAGATCTTCACATTGGCTCATTATCGAATCGTACTTCTCTTTTCTTTCCTGTTTAATGAACTTCAAGAGATCACATAGATTCTTAAGATAGTTTATATAAGTCATACTTAGGCCCAATTGTTCAGGCTCGTTGTAAATGATTTGGAGTATGTCATGAGTGAAATATTCGCTGTTATTAGATGTTGAACTGGTTTCATCATTCTCGATTTTCTCTCGTTGTAGACATATGAGATAATTATCATCTATATTCATCATCTCAACCATCTGAAGAATATCCAGCGTCGTTGATTTGATCATATTTGTTCGAGTGTTATAGCATTCATTCATTATGTCCACTTCTTGCTCCAAGTTATTTAGACTAGAGAGGAACTTATTTATCTTGAGATTCTTCACGATCTTGATGATTGTACTGTTCACGTCTTGTAATTTGGACATTATAGATGGTTTATCAATATCGGTGATTTCTTGTTCGAATTCCTCATCGGGGAGCGAAATGGCAGACGCCGTTATCTTCTTAGGAGAGGAGATCATAAAAGATGTACGATCTGGTCTATAGGTCGTCTCATTGTCCTTCTCTAGATATCCCACATATTTCAAGAACTCATTTGCCAATTTGATGTAATAGACCGATTCCTCGCTACTCGGCAATTTCTCTATCAATTCCTTATTCCTCGATTGATAATCGTTCTGTAGCGTGTGGATCAACTCAATGTAGACTAAATTGAGCTTGTTCAACTTCAAGAATAGCTCGTTGAACGTGGTCAAGATCTTGAGGAAGATCTCGTTTAATTTGGCTTTAAGTTGCATCAACGATAATTCCGGAATGAAGGTGATGATGCTATTCTCGTTGAAAGGCGATTTCTGGTAGAAGTCGTTATTGGCCAATTTTGCCGGCGGTTGTTCATCTCCATAGATGATTCCTCGATCTATATCGTTTAGATTGTCCTTTTCGTCAATGAAATAAAGAATCACCTTGATTTGTTCTCTCAACCACTTGATTTCCGCGCCCAACGTGATCCGTTCGCGTTTGGCCTCATTGGAGTAATTCTCGATGGCTTGTTGGATGATCTGGAAGATCTGGTCCTTTCTATTGGAGAGTTCTTCGCCGGAATATCCGATCTCGTTATAAACCACGCTCAAATCCGTCAAGACCTCGTTGATCTTATGCGATAATGAGGCAAATTGTGAGCTTTCAGCAGAAGTAAGGTCATTATAGTTGTCCAATTGGTTCAATTCCTGGTCTTGTATGTCCGAAGAAGCCTCCATGGTGCTATTTGCCTCTGAGCCGCTACGATTGGAATCCAGAGAAAATTCCTCATGTTTCAATGTGTCCGTTAGTAGTGTTGAGCGACTCATCTTCCTGGTCAATCTGTTCTTTAATAGCCGTAAAGGTGACACTTCGGTCAATTTGAGTCCGAGCTTCTTGGTGGAGATCTCATCTTGGAGCAATTTCCGTATCAAGGGAGAATCGCTGTTTTCCGGAACACTCATGTTCCTTTTATAATTGTGTTTTGTATGACAATTGGAATGTCGTGGTGGTTGTTATGGTCAACTTCTTGATGCACTTTTGTTGTTATGAAAAGTAAATACGGTAGGGGGACGACAGTGATGGGTGTGATAAGTGTTGTTGCGTGGTTAGAGGGAAGAAATGTGTAATGGTAAGAAGTGGTGGTGGTGATGGGAGTGGTAGTGATGTGTATTAATGATTCACAATAATTGAATAAACTTTTATTAGAACTCCGTGACGTTGATTGGTGTTGTAGATGAAGATGGTATTCTCACTACTGATGTTTATGAGCCGCACAAGGTTGCAAGGACCTGCATATGACAATGGGAGGTGGTGAGTAGTTGGTGGTGGTGGAAGTTGGTGGTGGTTGTAGTGGTGGTTGTAGTGGTGGTGGTGGTGGTGGCAGTTGTCGTAGTGGTTATGATTGAGATGTGATTGATTAATTTATTGATTAATTTTCTTTTTTTTTAGAGTTCTCTGAAAATAGATGGTGGTGTAGTTGTAGATATTGACAGTTTAAGGAAATTTTCGGGACAATTTATTTATTTATTTATATATTTAAAGAATGAGAATGCTATTTGGAGGATGACTTCAATTATAGGTATTTTGTTTTTCATTATGAGGGTGAGAAAGAGAACAGATAATACTGAATTCTTGATTTTATAGATAATTATTTATTTCTTTTTGAAATATACACAACCATATATATTCCTTGTTTAGCTAAATAGTATATTCTTTAATAAGATTTAGATGGACGGGAGAAAAAAGTCAAAATATATTTTTTAAAACTGTGAGTATTCAATAGATTGATAAATCACCAACAATTTAGAAATTATGAAGTATATGGACAACATTCAATGAGTTTCAAAGAGAAAATACAATTGTTAATTTCGGAGAGGATTATATAAATTGGACGATTTTTCGAGAATGTGAGTGATACACTTATTACTATATCTAATACTTGTGTGCTGTAGCATTCACTAGACTGAGTAGACTTTCATCACATTCATCACATTCATCACATTCATCACATTCATCACATTCATCACATTCATCACATTCATCACATTCACCATATTTCACCCACTACTTACTACGCACCACCCAATAACTACACCCACCACACAACTACACCCACCACACTCACCACACAACTACACTCACCACACAACACACTCACCACACAACTACACCCACCACACTCACCACACAACTACACCCACCAACTACACCCTACACTCACCAATCCACCACATATATACACGCATTATTTACATCATTTATCCTCCAACAAACTGTCAAACGAACTCTTCACATTCAACTCCTTCGATATATCTCTCTTAATAACATTAGCTCTCAACACTCTCGGATCCAATCTGAGGGTTCTGAGAATCTCACTCTGTACCGCCTTGGAACTGTCGAAGTTCATCATGAAATGATAGCCCTGGAAATGTGCTTCCTGGTCCTTTGTGAAGATTTTTGGCAAAGTTTTTGGCCCAATCGACGTGATGTTTCTGATCACCCCTCTATTTCTCAAAATCAATCTCCCGATGGTAGTCGACACCCTATAGGATTAGTACGGTTCATGCCAATTCCATCCCTCAACACTCACTGTTTGGCCTCGTTTGCTATGAGATCCGGGTTGGAGATTCTCGCTATACAAACAAGTTCATAAAGCATCTTTTCCTTCAAAATCTCACTATAATATCTCTCCCTCAATTGTCATCTTTCTGCGTTTATACCTTCAGCGATTCAAATAAATTTTCAGAGCTGATGTGTGAGAACCATTAAACATAGACTTCCGTATTCGGATACAATAAAAGTTACCCTCTCTATAACATCGGTCCTGCTGCACATCTTCTGTCAAGTCAACGGAAGGAAAAAGAAATCATCGGTAGTTCCCGGCACAACCCCCTATTCACAAAAAGTTTTTATAGCGATACTTCGCCTTTAATGATCTCCTGTCGTGTTCAATTTGTGTCTTCGTGTCGTATTAAGGGATATAATAGTTATATTTTCGTCGTGGTAGTGTCTAGAACTCGAAGGGATATTTTTTTCGGGTGTAATTCTGCTCATAATTGGGAACTTTAGTGTCACCTGATCCAGCCATCTCCGTTTAACATAACTAATAAATATAATAAAATGATGTCCATACTATCGAAACCATTCCAACTCTTCGATTATTATTTCCTTTCGGAAAAAATCGCAGGATCAACCTTGTCCAATTTGACCTTCTCAATCGACGCGAAATCATCATTGAACAAGTTAAAGAACCACAAATTCTCCAGAAATGAGCTATTACATTACGGTTCGCTCACATCGGTGTTCTTGTTTGTTTTCTTCGTTCTCCCGGCTTCTATCTTGTACAAATTGCCCGTGGTTGCTTTGTTTCTCGTCTTATTGACCCTCCCATTGACCTCGCAATTCTTCGTGCCTGCTTTACCGGTATTTGCTTGGTTGGCTCTCTTCTTCTCCGTGGGTAAGATCCCGGCTACTTGGAAGCCGCCTATTTCCGTCAAAGTCTTGCCTGCTATGGAGACCATCTTCTACGGTGACAACTTGTCCGCAGTCTTGGCCACCTATAACGTTGCCTTGTTGGACATTTTGGCTTGGATTCCTTATGGACTTTTGCATTTCGCCTTGCCCTTCATCGTGGCAGCCTTGATTTTCATCTTTGGTCCTCCTACCTCCTTGAGATCATACGGTTTCGCCTTCGGTTACATGAACTTAATCGGAGTTTTAACTCAAATCTTCTTCCCAGCCGCTCCTCCTTGGTATATGATCTCCCACGGATTGGATCCTGCTAATTACTCCATGAGCGGTTCTCCCGGTGGTTTGGCCAGAATCGACGCTATTCTCGGTTTTGACATGTACACCTCGAACTTCTCCAACGCTCCAGTTCCTTTTGGTGCTTTCCCTTCATTACATTCAGGTATTGTCACCATGGAAGCGTTGTTCATGTCGTGGTTGTTTCCAAAGTTAAGCGTTGTCTGGTGGGGTTATGTGTGTTGGTTATGGTGGTCAACCATGTATCTTACCCATCATTACTTCATTGATCTTATGGCCGGTGCTGGTTTATCATTCTTGGTATTCACTTACACAAAATATCAGCATTTACCTGTCAATGAAGCCGCCAAATTTTGCCGTTGGTCTTACACCGTCATTTCCAAGTTGGAGATTGTCGATCCATTGTCAACCACTTATAGCTATTCTGACTTGGAATCTGCAGTCCCATCCAATCCTGCTTATTTGAATACTGATTTCGAAATGAACATCATGTCAAGATCAAGACAATCGTCGAGAGTTATGGGATATCCTCCTGTTATCGACTCTCCAGACGTCAGTGCTTCCCCTTCAGTTTTTGAAGAACCCAGATTAACTAGCTCATCAAGCGTCACTAGCCTCGATGAATTAGATGCCAGTGGAAGCAACAAGCTCTGATCATACTAATAATTAATAACACTTTCACGCGTTCATGTCTCATCTATTTTGTTTCCTTATAAACTAATGATTTTATCTTAATACTGGCCCTTTAATAATTAATTTTTTTATATATTTAATCCGGGGGTTTAATTAGAAGTGAATAATATATAATTCGGTGGTTTTGGACTAATTGTAGAAGAAGTATCTCTATTAACATTATCTATAAACAATCATAACTCTCGTAATCCCATCAAATGAGTCTGGTGTGAGTGATATTCTCATTCAATTTATCATTCTCGTATAGGATTTCATTTAACTCTATCAAATAATCTCTTCTTTTTTCATCATCATAATCATCATTAATTTCGTTCTCTTTTGCTGCTTCGCGCTCAACCTCAAGTTCAATTTCATCCAAATCACTATCTCTTGGAGTATAAACTTTATTGATGCTGAGGTCATCATATCCCATTCTCTTCAATGCTTCGTAAACACGCGAATCAGATGTCTTATAGTTATTCCTGAGAAGCTCTTCCGCCCAGGGTTTACCTCCCTCGACATCATTGACTAAATGGTAATGGATCACGAAGGCTCTTATCGTCAGCGAGGTTATCGGAAGATTGAAGGAAATCATCTTATTGAACCATCTCATTCCCTCAGCACCGTTGACGTTGGATATCAAATGAGTGTAAATAATCAACTCAAACGACTTGCTCGAAATCTTAGAAGTTGGATATAACTTCAAATATTCCAGGAAAATGTAATTGGATAGTTGAAAATCATTCAATCTCGAGCTTTCGTAAAGAAAACATCTCAATATATTATCATCCAGTGCGTTTTGGGAGATGGAAGAGGTTTGGGCGACTTTCAAGTATTTATCGTACAATTCCTTCAACAAGACTGAATCCAAACCCTTTTCATTGGAAAGCTTTTTGAAGATACACCGATAAAGGAATTGTAATGATAGGTTAGTCAAATCGTCGTCTACCAATTCCAGCTTCAAATTTGCTCTAGACAAATTGGATTCATTTTCATAATAGCCCACTTGGCCATCGTAAACAAGTCTGATCAAACCTAACTCATTTAAAATTTTGAATGAATCCTTGTAAATCGATAGAAAGTATCCTAGCAATATTTTACTATCAGAATTGTATTTGGAATCCAATAACTGTAATAATTCATTATTCAAATAATGTTTATGTTGCAGTGTCATCGAGGTCAAGTTTGAACGATGGATAAGTGTCAATATTTCTTCAAACTTATTTCTTTTACGCAAGTTTCTTATCAAAGTCACCAACATTTCCCTATTGAAACGGACTTGACTTGCATTCAAGTGATTGAGAATGGCAAGCGATGATTCATAGCCATCAAAAGTCATACAATAATACAATAGAACATTGAAGAACACTTGTACATCGTTTTTGATCTTTTGCGAAGAAAGGGCTTGATCAGCGTTTGAATATTTTTGTTCAAACTTAGCAAGAAGTAAACCCAAGTATTTTTGACAGTTTTCTTGGTCATTCTGTTTAATGAATTTTATTAGAATATTTTTCAAATCTCTGAATTCGTAGAAATTCAAGAGTCGTTGGGTCATGTTCGTTGTAGTGTCGATTATTTCATCTTTTAAGGCCATTTCAGTTCCGAATTGAAACAAATGTCTTTCATATTCGGACCCATTCATCATTGTCTCCTTTAATAGCTTGATTGGAGCACCTGTTGGCATGGTTCTGATAGAAAGATTGAACAACTTCAAATATAATTCTGGAAAATACGATCTCGGCGTTATTTTGACGAGTTTTGTTAAGCATTCATCTTTGACATTTATTGGAAGGTCAATGAATGTCTTGGTCTCGATCAATTTGTCCAAGAAGGCAAGAACGATCTCCACCTTGCCAATATCATCCTTTTCTAGCGACAAGATGACGTCAAGGGTGTATGAGATGGTGCCTCCACTATTTCTGGCGTTATATATTATCGAGACTATGGACGCTTTGAGAGGGTCTATTTTTCTCAATGTGGTTATCAAATATTGCGAAGTTTTCATGTGAAGATCGAAATTGATCTCATTTAACAACTGGAGATGGGTTCGGAGTGACTCGGCATCTTTGAGAATTATGTCATCAATAAGCCCATAAAACGACTCTTGGAAACTTCTTAAGGATTGGAAATTCTTCAATTGTGACGGTAGAGTTCTATGTGATTCCTTGGACATTAAGATTCGGGAAACTTCTTCGGGCAGGAAATTTATGACCAGTTCGACGGTTCTATCTCTGATATGAAAATTTTTGGGCCGATTTGTGTTGACGGCGACCTTCATAGCTCTATAATTTGACCCTTTATATTTGTTGGCTCCATTAATTCGGTCATAATTAGTGATTGTGGGAATGGACGCAGTTTGAAGATTTCGTGAAAAATCGCAATGTCGGAGGGCGAACCTGAGATTTTTTTTGATAATTGTATTTGAAATCATAATGTGTTTATTATCGTCATAGTTATCTAAATTGGAAATGGTTGACTTATATCGTTGATGATGTTTGTTCAAGCTCTTGAGATCAAGCTGGTACTTTTCTTGCAACAAGTTACCCGGTCGTGAAGTGTTATAGTGAGGGAGAGTAGAGAAATACAAATAATATTAAATTGTTTAATAAATAATATTAAATTGAGATGTGATTTAATTATTCTTATTTTTGGTAGATGAAGAATTCGTTGGAAATTCGGTGGTAGAATCGGTCTCCTTCAATCTTGATATTAAGACAACTAGTAATTTCAACCACCGATTGCAATTTCTCGTCTGTTTTCTCTTTATTCAGTTGTGCTCTCTTCAATTGGAACGTTTTTTTATATAGAAAATCATTTCTCTCTTCAGAATGGTGACTTTCCAAAGCCTCTACTTTCTTAACACAATCTGTATTCTCCAACGGAATTACAAATGAGTTAGCAAATTATATATTTTCACATTTTCTTTATATCTTTTTTTAAGCTCAGGAATCTCTCTCACCTCACCAATCGAAACACGAGTTAAGCTAATCACTCGCAACATTATATACTGCTCCAGCCGCTAGTGCCTTCCCTTCTCTTCTCTTCTTGTTCGATATTTCAAATCTCTTCTGCTTGGCCATTTGTTTTGATTTCTTTGGCGAAAGTTCTCGAAATGACTCTCGACTATTGATCACAGAATCACAGCTGGCATACATACCTCTATATTCACCGTTCTGCCATCTAGAACGAAAATACCATCCAACTGCGCTTATATCCCTATAAATGTTGTTCCATGTTTTTCCCTTTTGGGGCCACAGATCGTAACTACCACACTTTTGAGATATGAATATCTGATTCTTGGTAACAAATGTATCAACTTCGCTTTTTTTAAATGCATTCAACCCCCAATAGAATTTAGGATAATGCTGACAGTCACCCATCATACAGGACTTCGAGAGGTTGAATATCATATACTCGAGTTTCGTCACATAGAGCCTGTCGCCTATGTTCAATGTCATATTATGTACAAAGAGACGTAAATATTGTAAATCTCCCACATATTTCAATTTGGGGTTCTTTTGTAGCTCATCAAAATACTCAGGACATCCCCTGATGTCATTGAAATACAACACCCTCACCGCGGGTAAAGATAAAACTATGAATTTAAAGAGACTGAGAAACTTATATGTCTCCTTATAAATGATATCCTTGTTTGTAGACTGTTCT